>JABSTR010003331.1:0-28270 GCA_013339765.2 Haemaphysalis longicornis | reverse complement strand
GTTTGTGTGGTATTTTCTTCAGGCTGTAAAGCTTACAGTACCTTCTTAACAAATTGGCTTTCGTTATGGCAGCGTGCGTTGCTTATTCACATGTCAATGCAATGAAAAGCTTCGTCCTAAGCCACTGTGAAACGGCGCAGAAAACGTTGCCCGAGTACTCCAAGGTAGCTTTTGTGCCCGAATGCCTATCGTAACAATCGTTATCGTAACTAACTGACTCCACCCCAAACAGTTATGACATGATTACGTGTTGAAGGCTTTGATATACTTGCTAAGGAACGCAATAAGTAGTATACGTGCCGGTTTCCAGTGCAACAAGACTAGAACCCGATGAATACGAACAAGCGCTCTTTATAGTTTTGAAAACCCCTTCGGGCGTAAAGAAGAACTCCTGGCCTACTCGGGATGGCGTACTATAAATTGCAAGAAAACTTTTTTCCCGTCTTTTGTCCTTTACTGAAGAACCCGTCCTCTAACCAGCTCGATTTCACTGTTAAATAAAGCTTTCCCCTCCGCTACATACACCTACGCTTGTGTGCAGTTTTACTGTAACGCATGTCTGAATGTATTTATAAGGCTGCGGGAAATGTACCGAAATATGCCTCCAGGTCTGAATAATGTAGTGTTTTTTGCATTTTTACCGTACACGTGACTTTGTTTTGCTCAATAAGGCTCCGTACTGGTTAGAAGCGTGGTATAAAACAAGCCCCGCGCCTATACCCAGAGTGGGTTTTTTAGAACTGAACCTACAATTTTTGAGGCCCATAGTGCACGTTCGGCATACTTTCATGCCGTGACAAAGTAAAAGATGTGATACAGTACTTTTCGAGCGTTCGGCAAAGTTGCAAAAACTGTTTTACGTTGCATGCCTTCTGCCAACGCCGACAGCCCCGAAGCCCAAGGAATTTGTTTTAGGTCTTGCATTTCCGCTGTTGTCCGTAATTAGCAGCTGGCTGTGTCGTTTGTTCGAAAGATTGTCGCATACAGGAGCTGACGCATGGCTCCGACTTTTCTGCGTTGCGCACAGTACCGGCTTCGCCAGGAATGGGGCGACGCCGGCAATGTTTTATCGGGAGTGGTATCAAAAACTATAAGTAATGCCCTGAGCCACTGTATACAGTTTCAAATCTTTTATTATGATAAAAGTTTACGCACAAACAAAATCTTGATGCTGACAATCATCAAAAGTCAACCGAGTTCAAGGAAACAGCAGAGAGAGCGAGCCCGAGTGAAGCACGACAACTGCGAGGAATCCCTAAACCAAGTTCACAAAGACGTGCTTCGCAGCGCCGCCTGTGATCGCGCTCACCGCCAATTGCTCTGGTTTTGGCGTCTCCATCAAAGCACACGACACAAGCCGAAATGTCTGCTGTTTCTTAGAATGCGCTTAGCTGCATAAAGTACAAATTCGCATAATCAGCACTGCGCACGCCAAAGCACGTTTTCTAACAATTTTCTTTTAACGTCGTTTCAGCTTGTGCTATTCGCAGGGCCTGAAGAGTTGGCTGCACGCATGAGGAAGTCTTACAAAGTCGGAATGGCGACTCTCCTGTGGTGGTTTATGATATCGTCCTGGACGATTTTCGCGGTAGATGCAGATCGCGGGGTTCGGGCAAACTTTCTCCTTTAATATCCGCTATCGCCGAGACGGGCGTAAGCTAGCGCGTGCGCACCTGGGGTAGTGCCCAGTGTTTCCCAGAATTCTCCTGTACCCGCCTGTCCCTCCTTTTGTGTATCCCGCTTGCCGTCTTTTTATATCGTTTGATTTAAACTCGTACCTTTATCATACCGTTTTTCCACTCAATAAAAATACGCTTTCACTCAAGCCAATCCTCTGAAAGTTTCTTTTTGGGCAGCATGGCTAAAGGAAGAATTAATGACTGAGGGAACCATGACATCCTGCTAGCCACGGTGAGAGCCTATGGCGTGGAGCAATGCTGGCTAGCGTAAAATTATGTTGGCAAGAAAAAAAAGAAATTGTGCTATCATGCGAAAGCCGACACAAATGGTATGGCTGAACAAAACAAAACTGTGAGAAATTACTTTCACAAAACGTACGCTCATTCGCGCATTGAAAGAAATAATACGAACTATATAATTCTTTCTCAGCAAGAAGAACTCTAACTAAAGCGCTGAGTCAAAAGAGGAGGCTTACAATTAAAGAACAACGACCACCAAACATTGGTTGAAAAACACAATTTTGTCTCTCTCTGTATCTTTAAAATAAGCCTTATTGGTCGATACAAGCTCTACAAAACAATGGGTGCTAAAGTGACTGTTTCCCCAAGAACAAAACGCGGGTATTTTTTTTTCGTTTGAAAACAAATGGCCGCGAATCCACACACTTCGCTGAAATTCTTGAAGTCCAAATAACTACAGCCTCCTGGCAGTCACTGCAATATTGTATTAGTCTTAACTTTCGTAAGAAGCAACAGAATAGCTCAACAACAAAAAAGCACGCGTGGAGAAAGAGTACTGCGCTTATGTTTCGAATAATACCGCTTATTTGCCTCCGTCGCTCTTTTAGTAAGAGCACCACGCCAGATCTGCCAAGCACGTGGAAAAAGGCCGGCGAAGCGGCACTACTCCTAGTGGAAAAGAAAAGCTTAGGAGAGGCCCTGACGCTATGGACGCCCTGACGTCACTACTACAGCCATATGGGTCAGCCGCCCTTTTTTTGGTCGTATTTTGTGCGCAAGCGCTCCCTCATCCGCCGTCGCTCGGTCCATATCTCACGGGTAAAAAGCGCAAAAGGCTCATAGGTACATTGTCTGCTCCACGAGGCCCGTCACTTCCGGGTCAAGAGCTCTACTGGCCTCCCGTAGGGCGGTGGCTTTCACGCGCGCGCGAGCTTGTTGTTATCTGTTTTCCATCGAACAAAAAACGCTCATTCATCCCGGATTCAATGAATAACAGCGATGAACCCTACTAGGGGCTTTTCTTAAAGGTAAGCACTCTTGTGACAAATGCCGGCGGATTTCCACGTGCGCGCCTGCTTGTTGTTTATCTGTTTCCACCGAAAAAAAATGCTCATGCATTCCGCATTCAATGAAAACAGCGATGAATCATACTAGGGGCTTTTCAGAAAGTAAGCACTCTGCGACAAACAAACAACACGCACCAACGCTCGTGAAAGTCGCCGGCGTATGGGAGGCCAGGCGAGATCTCGAATGGGAAGTGTAGGGAGCAGACGACGTACCCATAAGCCTTCACGCTTTTTACCGGTCGCCTATTCTCGTCTGCTTGCTTCATCTTTGCCCGCTTCCAATGGCTACCGGCTGGATCCGCGCAGTGACGTCGTGCCTCGGTGGGCCGACCTCGGCGCTGTTGCTAGGACGCTGTTGCCGTCGGCCCTACTATGGCCCTGAAAAAATGACGTCACTTCTTCCACACTCCTCCCCATTAGCGTGTGGTTAGCGTGGCCTCTCCTGAGTTTTTTTCCTCCATGGTACTACTCGTGGGCCTTCACCGGGTGGGGCGCCGGCGCACCGCTCCGGCGCCCCACCCGGAAACTAACACGACAGCAGGCAGTGCTACTACGCCAAACAAACACAGTCAGTGATCACGCCGGCGCTCGCGCGTCACGTGTGCCCGACGTGTACGCCAGTGACGTGTGTAGTGTGTGCGGGCAACATCGCGCAACTCTGGCCCACATCCTGTGGGACTGTGCAGTGCACCCCGTGGAAGCTGCCGAATCTACGGCCGGCTGCCGGACACCATAACGAGTGCCGTAAATTCGACGGACCTGGCCGCCAAACTCTAGCCGTCCAGCAGCTCGAGGCTGCTCTCGCCAGGCAGAAGCGGAGCGAGTCGCAGGCGGGGGGGAAAGGGACGAACACCCGAGTACTTTCGCGCAACGCTCACGCCGACGCCGGCGGGGCCTAGTCCCGAATACTACTGTGGCCTTGTGTTGCGAGTAACGTATTCGTGAATATGCCACGGCCCGTGCTCGTTTGATGAAAAAAGGGGCAGTGTAGCTACAAATCACTGGACCGGACAGGCCGCCATTGGTATCTCAATCTGGCAAACATTTACACGAGAACTTTACCTAGCGAAGCGAGTTGTAGAAGTGGCTTCTTCGAGGAATTAGAAGACATTTCAGGGGACGTAATATGGGTTAGGAGGGACAGGTGAAGCCCTTAACGGTGCTACAGATAGACGCGTTCGTATATTACCGTGGTCTAGTGGACAGAAGGGAACTGGGGGTAGGATTTCTAGCCAATAAAAGCATAGCTGGCACCATAGAAGAATATTTCAAGAGTGGAAGCTTGGGCGAGTTCGTAATTCATTGCATTGGTGGGAACGCGCAAATTACCAAAAGGACAGAGAAGAGAACAACATAGACAACACGAAGCGCTAATATAACGGAAATATTATTTCGAAATGACAACACTTATATACAATAACATGGTGTTACTGAAGCACAAGGGACATATCATGGAGCCTAAAAGATAGCCTTAAAACTATATATTGTCACAAGAAAACACAAAGACATTTTACCCCAGTTCGCCACAAGCCGATATATATTTCACATTATTTTCCTGACAGTGAAACGGACGGAACGCTGATGCAGTCGCCACCTAATCTAAGGATTTCCGCGGCTTCGATAATTTCTCGGGTAGTCTGCTCTCTCTGTCGGCCTATTACCTTGCAATCTTGAAACATCGGCCTGCAGCCCTCCGAAGGAAATGCGAGCCCAGATGGCCACTGGCAGTATTAAATAGGGTGTTTCGTGTGTTCGCGCAGCTTTTCATTAAGGCATCGCCCTGTTCGACCCACGTGCCGCTTTTTGCATGGGTGAAGAAGGAAAGCGAATACACAACTCCTTTTTGACAAGGCACAAACTTTTGCTTTTATACTGCGTATTGCACATCTTCCCCTTTCAAAACTCACTGTTGACTTATCTGCAAAGTCGGTGAAAGCTTGTCGGGGCCAGAAAAAACCACTGTGACTCCTGAATCCTGTGCAATTTTTTTAGCGTGTGCGAGATCCCATGCATAAACGGAATTCTTGTTAACTTATCTTTCTTAATTCTGGATTCTCTTCCTTGGGGTTCGAGTGAGCCACACTTTCCTAGTTCCTTGAACTGCCCCAGGGAAATAGAGGACAAAGATGCCTCTGGCATCCCACTTCCTCGAGGCGTTGTGTTCAGCTTCGGAAGCTCTCGTGTGGTATGTATGGTTGCAGGATTTTCGAAGGGCATTGTTGTAGCAAGCCTTTATGACAGCTCTCTTTACAAGCTTAGAGTGAGCAGAATCAAACGGTAATGAAGGCTTGCTGCCCCTCGGCTGATATGTGCAACAGGTGTGCTATGGAGAACAAGAAAGCTTGATATCAAGGAACTTAAGTGTGTCTTGAACTGATGCTTCACTTGTGACACGCAGCGGTGTCTTGCGTGATGTAAACAGTCATACACATCGGCCAGTACCCTTTCCAAAGCATCTTGTCTTGCCTCCAGAAGTTCATAGTGATCATCCACATATCGAAATCTTTTTGCGATATGCCCGTGTTGCATTATCTGACCTAACACTCTGTCAATTTTCGCTAGATCTAAGTCACTGATAATCAGCTCAGCGCATGATCCGATGCACACCCGGTTTTCTGGCCGCACACTTCATCTTGAAAAGTAGCGTAAGTGGAGTTCAGGTGCAATGATCAGTAGGTCAAGGAACCCTCGCACACTTAAAGCAGAGTCATTTTGCAAAGGCACTGCATCATACTCATCCATTGCCTCCTCAACACACGCAGCGACCATATCATGTGGCAAAGACAAGTCCTCTACATCGAACAAGCCAGCAACAAAGCCTCGGGAACTATTTTGTTTCGAAAATTCAGTAACATTACCCTAACTCTTTACAAGAAAATGGTCGATCACACAAAGCTTTTTTCGCCCTTTCAGCAGAAACATGGCTACCTTCTTCTGCCAGGTACCACTTTCTGACACTATAAACATATAGTGGGCAATCAATCTTGTGAGTTTTGGCTCTAGGAATATTTGCAAGGATAGCAACACATCACCGTCAAGGCTTTTGCTGAGGTGCTCCAGGTTGAATTCTTTGCAGGGGTGTGCGAATATTAGAAAACTTCAAATATTACTCGAGTAACAAATATTTTATATTCGTATTAGCTTCGAAAAGTATGCATTCGAGTTATTTCGAATATTGAAAAGGGTTTGAATATTAGGCTATTATCGAATATTTCGATTGTTAAGGGGAGGACGCGGCTTTTAATATCGAAAAAAAAAATGACAAAAACATTGTTTTTTTGAAACCCACATATTTGGGCTTCTGTGTTTCCTACCCTGCGCGTTTGCAAAGTGTTTCCGCCAAAAAACCGTCGCAGAGAGGGATAAAAAGTACTTGTGCAGCTGCGGTGACCAAATGGCAGCTTAAAAGGGCGAGCAAAAACTGCAATTTTCGGAGTGAAGTATCTCCGTCACGGGGCAACCTGGTGCGGCCATTTTGGTACCATTGGTTCAGCCGAGCGGTGGTCTTTCTGGTCCTGGCCGGCTATTTTATTTCAGTTTATTCACAAACGCACGAACGGCAGAAAAAGATCAACGCATAAACGGTTTCTGAAAAGTTCTTTTTTGCCACCTACGTCTCTTATTCCAGTGATTTCTTCGTCACCGCTAGGTCTATTTTGGATTCTGTTCTTTGCGTTACGTTCCTTGAAAACAGTTGAGGTCGCAACACTCTTATTTCTCTGGTTTACTTTTTGTGAATTTTTATACATACGGTCGTTCTTGGTCTATATGCCTGTTGTACATTTACTTCTGAAAAACTGAAAATAAAAAAAGCGCAATAACAAAAAATCTAGGCTGTCGCTACCTCGCCCCTTCATTTGGGAATGCAAAGCACTTTGAACAAATTTTATATTATGTTTTGTAGGCCACTCAAGTCAGTACAAGGTGAACAGAAAAAAAATTTTATAAATGGCAAAGTTTCTAAAATATTACTTTGAACTTTTTATGGTGTTATTACAGAGGCATTTCCAGTTGCATTGCTAATTTTTACCAAAATTGGTCAGAACATCAACAAGTTGATTTTGAAAGCTACGTCTCCTTAACTATTCGATATTCCATTCAATATTTTAAAGCAAGATATTTGTTTTCGAATCGTATTAAAAAATTCGGTATTCGCACACCGCTAGTTTCAATCATGGACTTTTTAGAAACTCAAAAGACAACATGACTATTTTTTAGTTACAGGGGATTTTCTTTCAAGCCACCTTATAACAGCACTCCTCTGAGGAAAAAAAACGCAGGCGGTGAAAACATACCAGTACGAATTAACGCATTTAACAACTCATGCACAGGTCCACCGAGGAGGAAAAAATATCATCTGGCATTATAAATCACATCCCGAAGCTGAGCTACCGCTCGTACGCATTCCCTGCCAAAAAGCACGAAAATTTCGCGATTTTCATTTGGCGACTTGGTCAGAATATGAGCGAATGCGCTTGCACCCGGCAATGATTTGGCACACACAGCTCGTATTATGCTTCAACGGAAGGAGCGGGCGCCGTCTCCGCTGTTTGTGTTTTACCGCGTTAATACGTATACATGGTGTTAAGGTCGTGCACTACGCACAACCGTAATATATGAAACTCACCAACGTAATCGACCAGAAAGAAAGAAATTCCACAGAATGCAGTCACTGGTGCGATAAAAATCTTATGTACCAACATGCGGCGCAGAAACTTGATGGACTTCATGGTATAACGAGTTCAACTTCATGGTCAAGGTCAAACCTCCGCAGAATATTATCACGACCGCTTTGTATCACCCAGCATTGTGAAAATATTCGATATTCCTGTAACTTGAACGGGAGCTGTTTGCCGGCGACGCCGAGTACTATCCCAGCAGGTAAAATGCCGCAGCAATTGTGGTTGCATAGCGTGTAAAGAAAAGTACGCACAACACACGTAAAACATTTTCATTTGAAATTTTGGATATGACCGAACAGCCCTGAGATCACCCTGAGATAGGTGGGAGTGAACGCTGGAGGCGACCGATTTGGAAGAAGTATGTAAGAGCGGCAGAACACCGCCCTTTTGAGTTTTTTTAGATTGACGTTGAGAGGGTCGCCCGTGACGACACGCTGGCATGGCGACGCCATTAGCTGGAAGGAGGTGAATTGACGATGAAAAGCCGAACTTTTCTTCACTTTCATCCGATTATATCAACAAAGCCCTCATCAGAACCCCTCCTCACTGCACGATTAATGAGGCTGTTTTTTTATTTAGCAAACCAAGTTCAAATATTCTGGTCACCCGAGCAACACTTTGTCGTCTTGCTCGGTTGAACGCATCAACTTCGCTCCCACACTTTTAACCGAGGCTCAGGTTGTCAGGGACCCAATTTTCGACAGAGAAATATGAGACCTGCTCGAACTTGCCCATTTCACTATAATTAAAAATACAGAAAAATTATAACAGGCGAAGCAGCGTAAAATTTCCACAGAAACCTGCTAAAATATCGGCCAAAAAGCAAGCTATAAACTATGTATTCATTAGTTCAAGAAAGGGCAAGCGCACTATCGTGCTGAACAACAAAGACATTCATCCGTCATTAAAAAGCATTCTCAAAAGTAGCGCCGATATCTACAGAGCATTCATTGACTTCCACACCATTGCCAGAGCCACAGATAACACGAAAACTTCACACCGCATAGTCCTGAGGATGCAGACCTCTAAGTGATCTTTTTACGGATTCTCAAGAAGCATGCAGGCAAATTATATTGAACGACTTGAATAAAAACACAGCAGATTTATTAAATACTCACTGTCACTGTCCTTAGAATATCCTTTGTACCTCTGACCAAGCGGGGGCGCTTGGTGAAGTTCGGGACACATTCGCTCATGAATTATGAATCCGGGCCCACAATATCCTCCTGAAGGGCGCCATTGTAACATCACAAAAAATATACTGTGAGATACTAAAATCTACAGAAGGGAGTTAACTCCCTCTCACTATAACACGATCCATACGCAAACAGTAATGCTAGGACAAGCTCCGACTGACACTAAATGAACCCGAGCTAGACATGTTTCCTCTAGAGGAACAGAAGAACCACCAGCGGGCAAACACTGGTGTATATCCCTAACATACGCATGTGCTATGGGTATATCCTTAGAATACTGTCGGCGTGCGTGACTTGCGCATGTCAAAGCAGCTCTTACATTCCATTTAACCAACCTGGTTCACTCTCGCCTCCTCTTGGAAGAACAGCTACCTTCAATCCGTTTTATCAATCTATACCTGTGACGTAGTATTTATGGCAACGGGCATACTATCGCTATAAAAACACACAAAAACGCACTAGAGCCGAGTTTACCGTTACAATGGAGACGATAGATTGGAGTTTCACAATGAAGACGGCATGTAGTCGGTCAGTCTGAACTGCCGTTAATTTGAAATAGTATTTTATCTCTCTCTTCGCTACTTCTCTCTCTCTCCCTTTCTCTCTCGCCGGAAGTTTGAGCAGGCCAGCGTGCTTGAAGAAAATTCAGACAAAAATTATGGCGGATATACGACCGGAAATACGGAGTGAAACCCCGTATACGCCGCTTGCGCATACAAATAATGTAGAGGTTCGTTGATATAAGTCCTACGCACCAACTGAAGGTTTGAATAACTTGCAAAATGAAACTGGTGGAACGCGGAACCATTCCGTAAAAACAACCAAGTTGTGATAAAGAGAATTATCACCAGAACAGTTCTTGCATTGGTAAGCGCTCGGGGAACAAACAAGAACTTGGCTCTACAGCGCACGATGTCCCAGTGACTCAAGAGAAGTCTGCACCATAGGAGAAAGCGTGTTTTTTGCCCTTGGCTTTAACGTCGTTACGGGAAAAAGCATATGGTATTGTCGCGTATTTTCTACTGGGTTCGTAGATTACACTGAAACCTAAAAAAAATGTGCTTGTTCCGTCTTCCACAGGAACCGGTAAAAAACGAAAGTAAAATTTGTCTGCACAGGAGCGCTTCAATGTTTATTGTGCATCGATATCAACTTGCCCATCGCTATTTATGTTCCACCAGTATGCCTCCGTTATACGCATCAAAATTAAACTCTGGATTGCACGCGCCGGAGCATTGTGTAAAACCGAGTGAAACCAATGTAACTCGCCAAACGTCCGTACGAACGAACCCAAACGGGTTGGCAGCGAATCCTTTGGTGAACACACGGTCCGCTGCAGCGAAAGGAGCAGCGGACCGTGTCACGAGCGTGACATCCACAAGTTGACTTCTCCGCAGCTTCCGCTGCGCGTCCCTCGTACACGTAGGCACTGGCGTCGAGGCGCCAACTGTCGTCGCTCAATAGGGTCATGATGCACAACTTCGCTTCACCTCTCCTAGACGGCAGCACCATCTGAAGGGGACGATATAAGGCGCGTTTGTCGTCTTATTCACGCGTCTTTTAATAGCGCAGTGGGGGAGCTCCTTTCGTACCTCCAATTGCGGGCGAAAGAGCTCGTGGATCGAATTTAGGCGCAGACACGTCAATCAAGTCGTTTGGCGAAGTAATTCTGTGACGGATTAGACGTCGTGAGATCCTGGTGGACGCCGGCATAAAACACTTTCGTGTTAAAAACAATCGAGGAAGTACTTCCTGCCGAATGTAGGAAGTTCTCACACGCGCGAGCGCCAATATTTATGTAGAGCAGAGTCCCGCACGAAGGGCTACATATAATCCGGAAACAACACCCCGATGTTCGTCGAGCGCCGCCGTCTCTGATGCCGGTGCTTTCCTATTCCACGTAGCTTTACTATTCCCATCTTTTTTTTCTAACAGCCATACAAGGAATAAATATCACAATTAGGCAGTAAAGTAGTTAAACGATCGGTTCCAGACGAAGTAGCACCTAAAATTGCTGATTCTGCATAGCACCAGCTGAAACCTTCCTGGTAGTGTTCAGACTGTAACAAAAGGGCACGTTTAGCTGCTCGCTCCACGTCTATCGATCAAAATATTTGAGGTTATGTTTGTTAGAATGCAACCCGCCCCTTACTATTTAGAGTCGGGTGATCGAGAGAATTTACTTTTAGTAAGATACGGTGTAGTCCTGATTTGTAGACATTGCCTTATCTCGCCATATCAACAGCCTTTCGAGGTGCAATATGCACATAAATCCGATCTAACCAAGCCTTCGGCAACCGCAAATATTTCTGTTATTTGGAGAACTTCGTATAATTGGGAGGGTGATATTGCTAGCAGTTGGTTCCTTAAATGCGGTGCGTAGAAGGAGGCGCATACCAGCAGGTACCCTTACATCGTAATTGCGACACCCGCAGATATGGCCCACAAATTGTTTTGGAAGGCGCTAAATTCCGGGGTGAATATTGCAAGGCAGCCACTGTTTTTCCTTAAGTCGGCGCACCTCAAAACACGCCAGAAACACAGTGGTGCCTGTTGTAAGACTCCCACGTCGAGCGCTACGTCCTTGAACCACTTAAACACTGCTTACTGCACGTTCTCCTGCAGCTCTGCACATAAGGTTATTTTTCTTCAACGCAATTCCTGACGAAGTGTCATGGACGCTGGCGTCTTTTCCCTACAAGATTTTTGAAAGCGCGCTGGCCGTTAAGCAGTGGTTTACGGTCACGGTATTGGAAAGTTGATATTGGAAAGTTGAAAGTTGAAGAACGAAACCATGTGCCTATTTTTTGCGGTAACGGTGCAATGATTTTATTAGCGTTTTTAAAAAAACATTCGAAATTGCTACTGTTAAAGCTAAACTTGGTGCCTGTAGCAGCCAACGGTTGCTTCGTGGCGTGCGCGAGAAGAAATTCCCAACGTGACTCGGGGGGGGGGGGGGGGTGCGAGGGGCGAAGCGGGCGGTAAATTGGCGCCATTACCCGGGCGTTCCCCGCGCGCACGGGCCTGCTCACACCGGCCGGTGTGTTGGCGGGACAGCTTTGACGTCTACTTTAGCGCCGGTTGTTTTCGACTTTTTTTCGCAGCTTCGCGGCCATTGCGTGCTTCCATCGCACGGCTTGATTAACTTGTTCGACAGCACCTCCTCGGTAACCGTAACCCGGACCCGGCGTAACTAAGTGATCGTAGAGCAAAGGCTCGTTCAGGATTTGTTTTCAGGTTCGGGTAGGCCAAACATAGAGACCACATACAGACATCTGGCAGGTTAGAAAGGCTACCTTTTGCGCGCTGCTTTCCAAGAATGGTCCTCCGTTTTCTAAATTGGTGAATAGCAA
Organism: Haemaphysalis longicornis; assembly: GCA_013339765.2. Classification (NCBI taxonomy): domain Eukaryota; kingdom Metazoa; phylum Arthropoda; class Arachnida; order Ixodida; family Ixodidae; genus Haemaphysalis; species Haemaphysalis longicornis. Next base: position 16,053 of record JABSTR010003331.1, on the reverse strand, counting down.
TTCGGCTGTTTTCAGATGCATTAGAAAAGTCAGGTTCTGATAAATAGCGGTTATAAATATTCCTCAGCTTCCGGGCAATTTTCAAATTTAATAAACCAACTAGTTTAAATCGTTATAAGTAGGAATCGCTAAACTCACATGCCGAATTTTTTGGTGCCTACTCATTTGTTGCGCGTTCGTGTAGCCCCAAGGAAGCACATCAAGATGGCTAGGTTTCGCTGTCTTACCCTTCGAAAAGACACTCCTGTCCATTTTCTTTCTCCCGACTCCCGACAGGGCTACAGCGGCGGCATTCGCTGCTGTAGCCCGTGCGTGTCTGACGGTGCTGCTGCTTTCGGGATGTCCACCCCGCGAATTCCATATAAGGGCTGGTTTCTATCTTCGTAGAGCCACCTGTGTGAATTCAAGTTACGTTGCATGAGAAATTGGGGGTGGGTGTTGTTTAAAGCATTGTTTTCAAACCACCTTCAAAGCGTGGATTGACCTAATTTTTAATGTTTCTGTCTTTCGAAGAAATACACCCGTTATTCGAGAATGGCGCTGAATCTCTTTCCTCATCGAGTTCATAAAATCACGAAGTCGTATAGGCACCTGCGGCAGAATCCGACTTTGTTTGTTATACTAGGAAAAAACGTGAGATAGATTTTTGTTAAAGCAAGCCTTGTTTGTAGTGTATATTTGGCATTCGGACTGTTTTCTGCCAGTGCATCAAGCGCAAAAGTTTAAAAAGCCACTACACATTTACATTGGTTCGGATATGGTTTAGTCTATATGGGGTACTGGTGATAAATTGTTGGACCTGATTTTGAGCGTTGAGTTCCCTTGCCAGGAGAAAACTGCGTTCAACGATAAGAAGACCGGCAACCACCAGCGAAAAAATACGCGTTGGCTATCCGATATATGTTTGCAGTGCAGCAAAAGTGTTTTTTCGGGTGTACGTATAATAGGCAAAATACGTTTTTCATTAATGTTGTGCGTGGCTTTCATTTGTATACTGACCATACGCACCCAGTGTAGCTCATTCAAAAAATCTTCGGAGAACCACGGCTAGCCCGATATCCGCATTATCTGTGGATGTAAAGGGCAGACGTTTACCAATTTGCTGATCTTGCGTTACTTTTTTTACTCCAAGCAAACCAAACACGATGGTATGCGTGAATTCACGGGTAGTTATTCAAGGCCCAGGCACTGCAAACACGGCTCAATTGAAGGAGTGGGAGCTTTAGAATTGAAACCAAAGGCTTCGCGGGCACGTGTGGTCCTTAGTTGAGAAGTGAGTAGGCGGCATAGTTGCGTTTTTGGTGATTCTTGCGCACACTGTGTTGACAAATTTTGCAGGGGATGTGAAGAGGCAGCAAATGGTTTCACCTTGTTGAGCTTGATTTTTTTCTTCGAGCCATTGGGAGCACGATGGTGTACGTGATTTCATGTGATCCTCTACAGATATTTTATTTTCAAGCCCACCAACGCCAGCGCGCCAGCAACCGACGCGGATTAGCTAACCCGGTCGCATCGGCGGAGCTTTGCGCTGAACTTGCTTCTATTTTGGTTTTAAAGACGATAGTCTTTCTTGGGCTACTTAAACCAGAAATTTTGGACTGTCTGTATGTCTGTCTGTCCGTCTGTAACTCGATTCAGCCAACCGGCCAAAGTAAAATGATACTGGGCAATAGTCTTATATACTCACAGCCAAATGTAAACGTCTAAGCCCGGTTTATATGTTCATACTTGTCAACTTTGTTGAACAAGAACAAGACATTACGCAAATATAAGACAGGAAATTAGTACACAAAAAATATTTACACTGTTCTTTTACTAAAAAAATTATGGATGCTTGGTTTTTTCGATAACAAATGATATTCTACACTCACTGCAGAAAACTTCCGCCTCCTCGGCGGCATATGAAAAATCACGCGGCAACAGCAACGAAAGGTTCCACTAGCTAGGTTCCACGTTCTGCTTGGAATGCACGTGGAGCACGGCCACGCGGTTCTATAAACCTTGTAGTCGGCCCGCCTCTATTCACGCGCGGTCTCCGCCGTACTGCAGCGCTGGCATCGAGGAACCCGGCCTTTAGCAATGGAAAGCGGGAAATTCAAATCACCTTGCACAAACCTTTAGTGTGTTTACCTTTGGATGAGCTCGACGGTACAGGAAGAGCATGATAGGTGAGCGGGAAAGCAAAGGGGGGCATTTCCTTGCAAATGTATACAAAGACTATCGTCTTTTGACGACATTTCCAACTGAAGGAGCAGATGCGCGCCCAATTTTGTTTTGGTCTTTCGCCGGAGAATGTAATTTCTTCTTTTGTTTTCAGTATTTACGTTCGCGCGCGAAGTTAGCGGGGATTATTCTGTATCCCCCAAGATACACGTGCCGGAACGCCTAGCCTATTTGACACAGAAAAGCGGTAATATCGCCACACGTTCATCTCAAAACCCCAAGAGCCCGCATTACGAGCTTCTGAGGGAATCAAACAATGTTAAAACGCGGGGTATGTTATCCGAGGGCATAAAAAGGGGGTCATAGACAAATCTCCCATCAGAAAAAAGCAACCCTCACGAGTGTATGCTTCTGCACGACAGCTTTCAAGAGCCAGAGGTCTATTTTGCCTACGAAAATATCCTTGACCAAAACTCCGAAGTCAAGATATGTCCTCCATTCCGGTGACAAATTTTTACCGAAAAAAGACTGAGAAAGCGAACGTAGTCCTTCAGGTTGCAAGTATGGTAGTCCTCAGACAGCCGATTCTTATTCATTTGGCCTGAAAGTGACGCGAGCTCGGTTCGGCGCCTTTTCTAACGACTCTAAGGAGATTGGAGGTTCTGTGCGTACCTGCTCTCTGTGAGCCGCTTATTGCATGTAAAAGGACGTTCAAAAATTTGTATCACTAATCCCGAGGGCACTGACATGGTTGTTAAGAGCAGAGTTGCACAAAATCCTGACGAGAGATTCAGTGTCTTCCTTATTCAGCAGATGATCCCACTGGGTCATTGCGCCGTGGTCATTATTGCGCAGGACATATGCGATGACTGGTTTGATGACAGATTTTGTAACTATCCAAAACGCCACCACTGACCTCTTAATTGGTCTGCGGCGGCGAACCATTTCGCGATGTCTACGTTGTTCCATGTACATATCGTGTATTTCCAAGTGATATACCTTAAGCATTAAATACCGAGGGTTTGTTCGGAAAGCATGATTAATATACATTTCCTCCTTCTGGAATCCAGTCCTGCTAGGCGGCCACCAAAGACGAGTCGTTTAAAAACCCTGGATGTTGCGGCTGTCAATAAACGGCCAAAGTGAAAGCGAACGCCACGGCTCTCAGATGCATTTTAATTTAAGTTGGCGAATATCAAATTTTTCGAATACGAATCGAATATAAATAATCTAGCATCGAACATCGAATAGAAAATCGAATATTTAGGGGGGACGGAACTTTCATAACCGACTTTTTTATTTCTGTGTGTATTTTGATGACTATTAGCACAGCAACTGGAAATGCCATAAAAATTTCCAACAATATGTTTAAAGCTTTTTTTTATTTTTGTCGGACCTCTGTACCGAGCTTGAGCGGCCTATAAAACATGATAGAAAACTGTTCAGAGTTGCTTCGCATTCCCCCAAAAATGAACAGCGTCGTGACAGCAGATTTCTTTTAATAAAACACAATCTTTTAGTTCTCACTTTTTTAGTGGTGAATGTACAAAAGGCATATAGACCATAAACTTCTATTTTAATAATTAACTCACAAAAAGTAAACCTGAAAAATCAACAGTGTCACGACCGCAGCTTTTCATCAAGGAATGTAACGCAAAGAACGGAATTATATTACATTTAGTGGTCCCCAAAAAATGACTACAACAAACGACGGACGTGGCAAAAAAAACGTTTGAGAAAACGGGCTTCCGAGTTTGCAACATAGATATCATTCATGACAAGTCGCAAGGGTTTCATCCTTTCGTGTCTTTTTGAAGACGGGGCTCATGGATGGCTTGCCGTGAAATTGGAGTGCCTTTTGCAGCCTTTTTCTTTTCATAAAACTACTTTTCAGCTCCTTTCTTAAAAGTACATACTCCAGTTTGCAGACCAAACGTGGGGAGATAGCTTTCAACGCAAAGTTGGTTAGCTGGTTGCCTGTATTGCACTGGACAACTTCCCTTTGCAGTGTTGTGACCATGGAAACAAGTGAAGCACTTTTTCTTTACTTAAATGTGAAAAGTGAGTTTTGACTTTTTTTTTTGTTTAATTATAACTTTGCCTGGGGCAGCAACTTTGTACTTGTACGCGCAGGTGTTCATTGCAAAAGTGTACATACCACAAGGATACAAACGAGCTAATTTGAAGGACTGGTATACATTCTGCGTAATCCCCAACTTGAATGCATGCACACTTTCTTAGTACTCTTGACATTAAGGACATCCAATATTCCTCGCAGCACAACCAATGTGCGCAACAAACTTAGATGTTCATTGAACATAATTTATAGTTTACCTAAAAATTAAAGTTGTTAAATGGTACGACAGTAAGGTACATTATTAACGCATTGGTATTAATAATTCCTCTAAAAAAGTCAATTTGTTAAATGCTACGAAAGTTAGGTACATTTTGACGCCGTCAACACGTTTTTATTCCTGGCTCAGACCTGTTTGCATGAGTACTCGAAGTGCACGAGAAACGTTCCTCAGAAAGCGATATGACTCGCCCGCATCGAGGCGGTCGTATACTGCAACATGTCATTCTTTGGTTATCCCTCAAATGGCCTTTCAGGTCGCTTTTAAGAGTGAATCTGACGTCACAGGAATTATTTACAACTACTCGCACTCAATAGTACAAGGTTGCGCAGTCAGGCGACGCTCCGATGTTCAGCGGCTACGCCGTGCGCGCAGCAGCTTTTAACGCGTCGGCCGTTTTAGCGTGTAAGCATCGCAAATCAGACGAAATTTCACTTCGTGAACCGCTATCTCAAGCGCGCACACCGCGTTTCACCCTCCGGGGTTAAGTCACGTGCACCACGAATCGTTCGATGACCTCCGCCTTTCGGTCTACGCACCTTCCCGTAATCTGGCTGGTAATCTCAGGCATTCCCATTTCGATAATGTCCGCGTTGAATACCACAACAGATAAAATGAGTGAACAGAAACTTTGCCGAGCTAGCAGCCAAAATGAACTCTGAAAGGCGGCAGCCATGTTGCATTGCCGCGGCGACGCCCACTCAAGATGGCCGTTTAAGCGCGCGCCGACAGGAGGGCCATTCGGGCTTCACAATATATTTCTGGATTCGTTTGTGCGTCGGTCTTTTTCTACTATTCGTGCGTCTGTGATTGAACGAAGATAAAAAAGATGGCCGGGACCAAAAAGAAGATCGCTTGGCCGATGCAGTGGTACCAAAATGGTACCGGTGGCACCATTGCGGAGATACAGCGCTCCGCAAATTGCCGTTTCTTCGCCCTTTTGCGCTGACATTTTGTCACTGCGGTTAGCAAAAGTATTTTTATGCCACTTTGCGATGGTTTTCGGCGGAAACAGTTTGCAAACGCATGGGATAGAAAACATAAAAACCGAATGTGTCGCTTTCAAAAAAACGATGTTTTGTCATTTTTTGAAAAGCCGGGTCCCCAATTCAAATCAATCCAAATATTCGATAATAGCCGATTACTCGTACCCTCTCGAATATTTGAAATATTTTGAATACATAGTTTTCGAAGAAAATGCGAATATGACACCTAATATTCGAGTAATATTCAAATTTTTCGAATATTCGCACACCCCTAATTTTTATTCAATACGTTTGAAAGCAAGTTTAGTAATAGCTCTCAGTTTATTTAATAAAAGTGTTAGGGCAGGTGAAGGTTTCCGGTGTGGGCGCGAAAGGTGAAACTTGTCCGAAGTTGAAGTTATGAGGTCGAAAATTGGAAAAAGAGGATTCTCGCTTTGTGAACCAAACTTACGGTAACGGGAAAAACACAGACCAGGTTACAATTCCAAAAAATTCATTCGTTGTAAACAATCATGCATGTTTCCAATGCTACATTTTCATGCGCACTCCTCACAACTGTTCAATATGTACAACTGTGCGAAACATTTCAAGTGCTCTTACATTCTTCGCAGAAACGCTTGTCTCCGTTCAACATTTTCATATCACAGGAAGATAACAGCAGTAATTTTACTCCGTCCTGATTTTTTCCAGTGTGCCTTAGGTGTGAAACGCACCATGCATGCAAATTAACTTAAACAAAAATCTTCTGTGTAAATTGAATGAGCTCCGGTTGCTGAAATATTTATTGCGCTGTGTTCTTGTGCCTGGCACACTGTTGTCGCAGCAACAGTGTCGACTTTCAGGAGGAAGTCTTCATCAGTTTAAACGTGCCTGCAACCGCTCGAACAATTTTGGATTGAATCGGGGGCTCCTATTTTATGCCGCGTACCGTAACTCCCGTAATTGCCATTTTCTGGTAAATACTGTCCCCCACTGGTCCTAGTGGTGGATAACATATCGTACAGGTTCTTTTTGCTCTAGCGCACTGGTATTGTCAAATGGTATGGAACTCCTTTTGTGATGTTTTTTATTCCTTCGAGTGATTAGTGAAAGTAGTCTTTCATTCTTGTAGCCACGCCCGTTTTTTGAGATTTATTATTTGGCTATTATTTACCATTATGTTTTTTGTTACCATTATTTACCATTATTTACTATTGTTACCATTATTTACTTATTATTTGGCTATCATTTACCATTTATAATTATTTACCATTATGGTTTTCTCATATCCCACCGCTGCAGTTCCATCTTCAGCCTCGTTCTATATTTTGTGGTTCGTTTCGTATACATGGCCAAAAATTTCACCCGTCCAGCGATCGGCGCAGTCAGAGCCAGGTCATTAAACCAGACATACGGCACTACCTCGGGAATTCAGCTTCAGTTCATGGTAGAAACCGAAGATAGCGCTAATAACCATAACAAAAACAATCAGTGACACACTTATATACATACACATCCACATAGAGGCGGCGGAGCAGGCTGTCGTGCTGTCGTCATCCATACTCAAGCACAACAATCGTAATTGACTCTCAACAGCCTCACGGAGCTTGAGGTACGGTTGTGTGGCACCAGAAACACACCTTAAGCGACCAATAGATGTCTTCAGTTAGAGAAGTAAGGAATGTGTGGACGTGTGCACGTGCCTTTATGCGGGTGTGTGGAAGCTTTTAATAACTGCATAATGATAGGAGCCTCTCTTTTTGCTTCCCATTTACCGGTGTTTCATTTCCCAATGACCTTATGGCCCAGGTGATGAATTTCATTCTTTTGGCTGCAGGTCAACAACATTAGCTTGGGACTAAGATGGAACGGATAATATAACAACGGTGTGTCGTCAGGCTTGGGTTGACCAGCTTCTAAAGGCAAAACAGCAACTACACGGGGTGCAAATCAAACATCTGTTCCAGCAAATTACACAGTTCTTAGCAAACAGCTCTCAACGCGGAACAACCAGCGTGCATAAATAGTAACTCACCAGTTAGCCGTCGGCAATGGAATTTCCACCTACTACGACAGTGTGCGTCCAAATCCCATGAACTGTTGTGTACTGGCGGAAGGCCCGTCGTGCTTCCCCTGCAAGAGACTCAAGGAGATAAACCTGCCATTTCCGGATATGAATGGTATTACCTGCCGACCATACGACATCGAGCACCGGAAGTAAACACCAGTCTAACAAGGCTGAGGCACAAGCGGCTGTATATTTGCACCAGGACATTCCCACGAGCAAATCGTCACTCCCTAATACTGCAGTAGCTTTCGAGGTCCCTATACGTTTCGTCATGAAGAGGAACGATATTATCACGGGACACCTAGGCAGCCAATGCCTCATATTGCGATGGCTCATCACAGGTGACGACGAGGACGACAAGAAGTGGCTGTGGTCCAGCGCGCGCTGTTACGGCCCGCCTGTAAATTCTGTAAATAGATCGTTCTTTATTCTTCAACCATCGTTCGAGTCATTGGCTCTGCCGCCACGCTACATTTGGTGGAGAGTGCGGGTTCGTCATTCGCATCCTGGTCCCATCTTGGACCTCATCGGCATCAGCGGAATCATCGAGGGTGCGTGAACCGCTTCGGGGAGCCCCAGCCCCCGCCGCTATAAGCACTCCATGACGTCTCCCCGCCCGTGTCTCAAGCCCGTGACGAGTCGATCCAGAGCCGCCAGACCCGACGATGTTTGACGAGACGTCAACGACGACGTGTCCCCAGCCCTCTGGTTCGACATGGTTACAAGCCTTCATCGCTTCATCGTAGTTGGCTGACGTCGCTATGACACGGGATGGCTATGCACCCTCTAAAATAAATATTGTGCCGTACAACGCGTGTCCTGAACACCACCGCTACCGCTTCGGTCCTCTAGGGGGCATTGTCGGGTACCGGTGGGCGCTCGATGTAAGAAAACGGTACTTAGAAGACCGCCACCTTGTGCAGAAGACTTCAATTCACTCCACCGAGACTGGAGCTACAGCACTGCCGACGGACGCGGCATTAAGAAAATTACGCCCACCTTCCCTCGCGGGAACCCTGGTGTGATGCGACGCTGAAGGGGATTCCATTGTGCGTTTCCGTTGGGTCAATTACTCGAATTGAATGAGCAATCGTGAAGTAATGCGAGAGAGAGAGAGAGAGAGAGAGAGAGAGAGCAACGTAGCGTGGACGACCGTCGACTGAGAGACCAGCTGGAGCGCGGCACTCCGCTTATAAACGCAGCGCGCCCGAAGGAGAGGAGACCGCGGAGAGAGAGGGCGCTGCACATGCGCACAGCGCCGTTGCGCCGCGCGCACCGCCACCCACCGGTGGAGTGAGAGTGCGCTGCGCCACGCGCGCGCAGTTGTTGGGCGAGAGTGGTCGCTATCGGAGAGAGGAGAGGGGTTGATCGGAGAATAGATGCAGCTGTGCGGGCGCGGACGACGACGACGCAGGAAGGACAGGGCCGCCGGCAAGAGATGCTCCTCACAGCGTCACATCTAATAATGAGACTAGAATGAGCTGCTCGCGTCACTCTCATCAACGAGTTGGGATACCCCAGTATTCCTGGACATCATGAGAGGCGGGGGGTTCGATCGTAGGTCTTACATGGGCCGACCATGACTTTGCTAAATAGTGGCTCTGCGGAATAGATACTATGTGCCGTTACCATTTCCCCATTTCGCTCCAGTTAAACGCAAGAAGCCTCAGACAGCCCAAGCTGACTAGAGGCATGTGATTGGCATGCCTTCCGTGCAGATATTGCTGAGTATAAAAACCACCTTACCATGACTGAAATTTCGAGGCCACAGTTCAATTCTCTACGCGTCCTGAAATCTAAGTGAGTGAAGTGAAGACATGCCGGTACCGGACAAGCACCTCTTCAATCTCGGGTATACGAGCCCGAGGTCGCCTCATTGCGAAATTCTTAACATCGTCGGGAGCATGTCCTTTCAACCAGAAACAGCCAACATAATATAATATAGGACACAACACTTATTTACACCTTGACCTGGCTATTGGATCTGCAGTTCTCTTTCCATATTTTGAGTGGAGTGTGGGCACTGATCCTAATGGTAGTGACCACTTGCCCACCTCACTAACATATATAGGTAAGGGCCCGAGCAGTCCATCTTCCCAAAACAGCTTTAATGAGCAAGAGCTAACTGGAATACATCTACCAATTCATCTAAACTAAACTACACGCCCATGACACACCTACACGTTGAGCAGGCAACCGAACTACTCATGACGCACATCCCCGACGCCGCCGAAAAGTCCATTCTCCACGCCTCTGCTGCCCCGTGCAACCAGAGGAGGCCATGGTGGAATGAGGACTGCAGGGGAGCGGGAGAGGCCCAGAACAAGGCGTGGGGTATCCTTCGTCGGTACCCCATGTCAATTAACCTCGTTTTTTCAAACGGTGCACGGTGTTTGGAAAAACGTGTGCGCCGTGAGGCAAAATGCGATAGTTAGCGTTTATTCATAAGATCAAATATTAGTACCCAGACACACGAAAAGTATGGACACGAATACACAAACTCAAAGTACAACAAACACACAGCCTGCCTCTGGTCAGCACAAAAGGGGACACACTTGAATACCAGGCTTACACACTTGCACAACACTTTCAACACATGTCTAGTTCATGAAACACAAACTTGTGGCCGAAAAGAAGCCTCTTACTTGACAATGACAGATCACCCACTTTTATAACTCTGATTCACACTTATGAGCTGAGGCCTGATCTTAGCACGTGTAAACGCTCAGCTGCAGGCCCAGACAACATCACATATACATTGATACAGCGCTTACACACAGACATCATTGTAACACTTCTACCTTTTCAACAAGGTATGGCTTTCAGGGCACATTTTAAAGTCTTGGAGCGATGCCATAGTTGGAGCATTCTTGAAAGTAGAGAAGGACCCTTCCTCTCCCGCAAGCTGTCGACCCATTGCCCTCACCAGTTGTGCAAGCCGGAGTTGTGCAAGCCGGAGGCGGGGAGATCCACAAAGGATAAACTTGAGGGACTAGAGTCATACACCAAGGATGCCTTCATTCACAAACGGTGCTGTTTAACTGCGTTTTTCGACCTCGAAAAGGCCTGCGACACCACTTGGCGTTATAGGATCCTTAATCATCGCAAGTCATTCGGTGTTCTTGGAAATATGTTTAACCGCTTTGCTGGTTATTTGTCGGAGAGAACCTTTGGCGTCAGAGTTGGTTCTGCACAGTCAAAGGTACTTGTGCAAGAAATTGCGTGCTTCAAAGGGAGTGTTGAACTGCATGCTCTTCATAGTTAAGAGAGAGAGAACGCCTTTATTGAAAGCTGAAGAGGTCAGGCCCCCACTAACGATAGGGCTTGCTTACTTCCAGGTGGGGTGAATACGTGAGGTGACAGCGAAAAATAGAAAGAAAGGAAAAAGGAAAGAAGAAAGGGGAGGACGAGGAGAATTGCAGACATATACAAATTGTACATGCTCAGAGAGTTCACAGAACCTCTTCTAGCCCCGTTTTCCGTAAGAAAAGTAAGCAGTGTTTTTGTACCCAGCACTGCTTCCCTCACGATTTCGCCAGGGTCCAAGGAAGTGTGAGAGTTTGAGAGGACATGCGCGTCGTAGTCGCACAAGCGCTTTCGACTCTGTAGCCCGCTGACTGGCATATCGCGATCAGTGGCTTAAAATGTGCCTGATGTTGTCGGTATTAGGGCACACTGTACACAATGGCGACTGTACCCAGCCCAGCTTAAACAAGAAAGCTTCGGGTGGTATGCAACATTAGGTCGCAGCCGGGTGTAACACGCCTTCAGTGCGCTTGGCAAACCCCGTGGATACGGGAAATCGCACTGAGGGTCTACAGCATGAAGAGGCGCATAACTGCTCAGAGGATCCTGCCAAGCCGGCAGCTGGAGTAACCATCCTAGGTCGATTGCGGCTTGCTTTGCTATCCTGGTGTCAAAACGGTAATTCCAACGGTGAACTTGAGGTGTGGGCTTCTGTGGCGACCGCGTCGGAGATCTTGTTGCCCGTTATACCAGAATGACCTGGTATCCACTGAAAGAAAATTTCATGTCCTTCACGCACCGCCCTTCAAAATACTTCGTTCATATCGCAGACAAGTTGACTGCGACAATCAGGCGGCTTATTTAGTAGTTGCAAGGCTGGACGGGAATCGGAAAGAATTACCCACCGCCGAGAGGCTCTTCCGCTTATGTAAAGAAGTGCTGCTCTGACAGCTGCTTGCTGAGTTGCCGTGGAGGATGTTCTGTGGCTGAGCTTTTCTTTAATGGACCGCTGACGGAATCCATACGCCGATTTCCAAAGACGCCAAAGTCACGGATCCATCCGTGTACACTTGGATGTGGTCTGGATAAAATGCTTGGATATGCTCCAAGACAAATATGTCAAGGCAGATGCGAGCATAGACAACTTTTTGCGTATTCCAGGTACAGTGCTGCACACAGCCCATGCCGCGTACAACCACGGGGGAGTAGCAGGCAGCTTGGGTCGGAGGTAATAAGATCAACTGTCTTGGAATGGCATTGCCACCTACAATATCTTATTCCATGTATGTAGACGACATCCAGATATCCTGTAAATCTTGTAATATGTCTATCTGCGAATGCCAAGTCTAGCGCGGTGTCACGAAACTTGTCGGCTGGGCAGACGAGAACGGTTTTAAACTTAATTCTGAAAAGAGCTGTTGTGTTGTCTTCTCAAAGAAGAGTGGGATCTATCCGGACCCAGACATTACCCTTAATGGCGTTTCGATTCCTGTGAGGAAAGAACACACGTTTCTAGATGTCGTGTTGCATGAAAAACTTGCGTTCAACCCTCACATTAAACAACTGAAACATAAATGTCTAACGGCTCTCCCAATTCTTAACATCTTGTCACACCTCTCCTATCGAACGAACAAGCAACTCCTCTTACGTATTTTCGCAAGCCTAGTGGGGTCTCGATGGACTATGAGAGTGTTGTGTAAGGGTCAGCCAGTTAAACAGCACTTAAAATGCTCGACAGAGTGCTTCACTTAGGGCTTCGCCTCTCTTGTGGCGCAGTTCGTACGGCCCCTGTACGGAGTATTTACGCAGAGTGTGACAAATGGTGCTTATCACACCAGCGAACATATGCTGACTTGTATTATACCTCTAAAATTTCATCAATGGAAAACCATACTTTTAAACCGGCTTTTATTGATGCACCCACATCATAGGTCTTTTGAAATCGCCAATGCCATTTCTGCTCCCTTCTCGCAGAGAGTGAGGGACGAGATGACTATTCATTAGGTCTTCTTTTTAGACACATTCAAAATAATCTCACATTGCTCTTGTAGCATTATGGCATCTTCGTCCTGTGGCATATCACTTGTCTTTCGTACAATACAATATGTACTGCAGAATAAATACAGGGCTGCAGAATTTTTCAGTGATGCATATGAAACATTCACTTCGGTTTCTTGTGCTGCGCATGATCCCAATTCTGAAGTAGTTTAGAAACATGGATGTAAAGACAAGTATTTTAACAACAGAAGCTAATGGCATCTTTTAGGTTGTAAGTCACAAAGTTGAACATAATTGTGGAAAACGTCCAGGGAGGCAATGCAGGATCCCGTCGTAAGAAAAGCAGATTATTTACACAATGTACAAGGAACCGTCTATCACGCAGCCATCTTGAAGCCTCGCTTGGTCGTCTTCTTCTTCGTCTCTGGGTCTGTTGCGCGCTCTGCTTGCGTCATCCTCATCGTCATCGAAAGTTCCAAAAATAATATTTCTAAATCCATCATCCATACAGGTTCTTTAGGTGTCGTCTATGCACTGTCATCCGGAAAGTGATCTAAAAACCAGTTCGTTAATCCTGTATCGAAAACAATTATGATAGCTTATTTTTCAAACATTGGGGTGACTGTGTTGGGTGCGAGGCCACTCTGGCACTGTCGGAAAAGATGTTGCGGAAAAGATGCTGCACTCGGAAACACAGTAGACGTGGAAAAACTACACCAGAACTCCAGCCACAGAGTACACAACTTCGTAAAACTTTGCAAGCAGACTGACTGGAGCGAACAGACAGACAACAAACTACACGTAATAAAACCACAGTTGGGAGAATAAACTACTGACTGACAGAACAGAGACATTGAAGTTACCTTAGCTATGTTACGCATAGGCCATACACAAACGCACTCGCATCTGCTCACAGGATCTCCAATACCACTGTGTAGCAGGTGTGGGAAGGGCCTATCCGGGATACACAACCTCATTCAACGCAAGCCACTCGACAATACACCCCGGAAACACTCCAGAGAACTCTACAGACAAGATATCCTATTACATCCGTCATATATTTTAGGACACGATGCCATGTTTTGTGTTCAGCGCAACTTTAGGTTCCTATCAGGAGTTCACTTCGTACAACGCATCTCATACCACCCTGGTTCTATACACTAGCCACCTTGTTTACCTTTTAACCACTCCTTGTCTTCACAATGCCCTTTGCACAAGCCTGACTTTATTTGTGTTCCCTCCTGATCAAATACCTTTGTGTTTGGCGCTCTTCGCCCTTGTAGGCCTTGCACCATTAACTGAAACCATCATCATCATGGTACGATTTCTCGGCCAAGCTGCGAAAATGTCTTCTAGCACGTTTTTCTTTTCATTTGATGATGCTTTAACAGTAGGTCCGGGAGTTCATCTAATGCTTTGAGCGTAAGTCGGGCGCCTCTTAGGACTACGCGCTCTGGCCTTGCTTGGGCGCTTCTTGAACTCCTCCATGCTCCGACAGGCTCAAGCACACGGATCAGGTTTTTTGAAGCTTTACAACACTGAGCCTTTGCACTGAGACAAGGCCAACTGCCCGCGGCCAATTTTACCAACCTCCCACGCCTGAAAGACAGTTCAGCTTTAGTGAACAATAAGCATAGAATCCTAATTTCGGCGGTGCAGAAGATCATTCCTTGTACAGCTGTGGGCAAAAAAATGTCCCTTATCTTCTCAAGCGGTGCTTGCGCCGTCTTGCCACTTTCATGAGAGCCTAGCACCGACACCGTGACGCGCAGGATAACTGAAGTGTGCGATCTGCTCCCTGAAAGACTTAATGTCCTTCAGTATGGCTGCGATTGTCCTTAAGATGACTGCGGGCAACCTGGAATGTCTTGACTCGGAACGCAGTTCTTATATCAGTTTTGTGCTTCCCGTGAGTTTCCTTCTCTAACTCCATTACCAACTAGCGCATTTTACTCGTCAATGTTAGCTCACAATTCGTTTCTTCTGCTTTTCCACGAGGCCTAGTTTTCTCCGCGGAATGAGGAAGAATGGTGTGCAAAGGCTGCGCAGATCTTCTGGCTACAGGTACACGGAATGAGACATACTTGCATTTGGGTGCATCCTCCCTGACTACGTGCGCGATTGGTGCTCTCCTGCTTTCATGAAGATCCGTTAACGCTTCACCCTTCAAGAATTGGGAAACAAAGACGATCTTAAACCTGAGCTTACACTATGGTAGCTCTGTGCTTTCGTTCAGGTCCTTGAATTTACGTCTGTGGTAGCCTGCTTAAGAGGCTGCCGCTGAATCTTTCTTGCCTGCAAAAGGCGATATGTCGCGTGCACCCCGCTTATCGTTCGTTCGTACGCTTGAAGATACGTTGTCATTCAGGAAGGATAAATTCGGATGTTACAATGTCTTGTTCCTTGACGGACGCTTCAGCGGCGCTAGTGGACGAAATGCTTCGGCCATGTATTGAGCTCTATCGCATTCTCGTGTTTTCGTAGAGGCAGAAAGCGCATCCGCGCGTCGCACATCGCGTCGGACTGAAAAGGTTCTGGCACTGCCGTCGTGGAGCAGTTCTGCGGGCGAGCTCTTGGGCTGCCGTTATTACGGGTCGAGGTTGCGGATGTCGCGATGTCCTGGAAGCGGCAAAATGCGTTCTCGGTAGGTTTTACCTGCGTGATGGGCGTGAACGTCGAATCCTCGTACCGCTGCATGTCGGACAAGTCAGTGTGATTACGGGACGTCGCGTGGAAATGGTTCCCAAGCCTCTGAAGTTGAGGCGGTGCAATGTTAGCGGTGCTAAGCGGCAGCGTTGGTGTGTCAACTTCCAAGGTTTATGTATGTAAGTGGACGTGATAGGGGTCACCTCGACGGGCTGCCGTGCGAATGCCGCTGGATACGGTTCTGGAAGGTCGAAAGAAGCTTGATTGGATGGATGTCTCGAGCAGTCTCGCAGTAGCGACGCAAAGGATACGAAGGATCTGTTCTACACTTAATGTGGCTCGTCACTGGACGGTCTGGGAAAGCCATGCCGACCTCCGGCTGAGGGCGGGCTGATCAGCGCAAACACCCAAAGTCGCGGGGTTCTAGGAACATCAGGCCGGAAAGGACATCGTCTACTTCGCCGCGTGCGGTCAGCCTCCCAGGTCTAACGGCACCCAAAATGTAGATAAAGAACGATGCAAGGAAGGCCTGAGACATGGCTGCTCTTAGCGAAGTTGGTAAACGTAATCGCAAGGTAAAACGATGATGATGATAAAAGACTGGCTCATCACC
>JABSTR010003330.1:0-15221 GCA_013339765.2 Haemaphysalis longicornis | reverse complement strand
ATGCGCACGCGCATACGCGTTTTTGAACAGGCACACGCGTACTCGTTTTGAATATGCGCACAGCGCATACTCGTATTTGATGCACACGCGCATACTCGATTTGGAATAGGCACGTGCATACTCGTTTTTGAATGCGCACCCGCATACTCGTTTTTGAACACCACGCGTACTCGTTTTGAAATGCGCACACGCATACTCGTTTTTGAATAGGCACACGCGCATACTCGTTTTGAATGCACACGCGCATACTCGTTTTTGAAGCGCACACGCGCGTACTCGTTTTTGAAGGCACACGCGCATACTCGTTTTGGAATAGGCACTGGCATACTCGTTTTGGAATGCGAACGGGCATACCGTTTTTGAACAGCACACGCGTACTCGTTTTTGAATGCGCACGCGCATACTCGTTTTGAATGCGCACGCCATATCGTTTTGGAATAGGCACGTGCGTACTCGTTTTTGAATGCTGCAAGCGCATACTCGTTTTTGAATAGCACGCCGCGTACTCGTTTTGAAATGCGCACGCGCATACTCGTTTTTGAATGCAGCACGCGCATACTCGTTTTTGAATGCGCACACGCATACTCGTTTTTGAATGCGCACGGCTACTCGTTTTTGGAATGGCACGTGCATACTCGTTTTGGAATGCGCACGCGCATACTCGTTTTTTGAATGGCACGCGCGTACTCGTTTTTGAATGCGCACGCGCATACTCGTTTTTGAACGTGCACATGCATACTCGTTTTTGAATGCACACGCGCATACTCGTTTTGGAATAGCACGCGCATACTCGTTTTTGAATGCGCACGCGCATACTCGTTTTTGAATGCGTTTTTGAATGCACACGCGCATACTCGTTTTTGAATGCGCACGCGCATACTCGTTTTTGAATGCGCACGCGCATACTCGTTTTTGAATGCACACGCGCATACTCGTTTTGGAATAGCACGCGCACGTTTTGGAATGCGCACAGCGCATACTCGTTTTTGATGCACGTGCGTACTCCGTTTTTATGCGCACGGGCATACTCGTTTTTGAACGTGCACATGCATACGTTTTTGAATGCACACGCGCATACTTTTTGAATAGCCACGCGCACGTTTTTGAACGCACACGCATACGTTTTTGAATGCACACGCGCATACTTTTTGGAATAGGCCACGCCATACTCGTTTTTGAATGGCACGCGCATACTCGTTTTTGAATGCACGCGCACGTTTTGAATGCACACGTGCATACTCGTTTGAATGCACACGCGCATGAAACGCACACTCTTTTTGGAACTCTTTTTGAATGCGCATACTCGTTTTTGAACGCGCGCATACTCGTTTTTAAAGGCACACGAATGTTTTTGAAGCGCACGCGCATACTCGTTTGAATGCACATGAATCGTTTTTGAATGCACACGCGCATACTCGTTTTGGAATGGCCACGCGCATACTCGTTTTTGAATGTGCACATGCATACTCGTTTTTGAATGCACACGCGCATACTCGTTTTGGAATAGGCACGCGCATACTCGTTTTGAATGCGCACGCGCATACGTTTTTGAATGCGCACACGCGTACTCTTTTTGAATGCGCAGGTATACTCGTTTTGAATGCGCACGCGTACTCGTTTTTGAATGCGCACGCGCATACTCGTTTTGGAATAAGCACGCGCATACTCGTTTTTGAATGCACACGCATACTCGTTTTTGAATGCACACGCGCATACTCGTTTTGGAATAGGCGCACGCGCGTACTCGTTTTTGAATCGCGTTTTTGAATGCACATACTCGTTTTTGAATGCACACGCGCATACTCGTTTTTGAATGCGCACGCGCATACTCGTTTTTTTGAATGCGCACATGCATACTCGTTTTGAAATGCACACGCGCATACTCGTTTTGAATAGGCACTGCATACTCGTTTTGAATGCACACGCGCATACTCGTTTTGAAACAGGCACACCACTCGTTTTTGAATGCGCACGCGCATACTCGTTTTGAATGCGCACGCGCATACTCGTTTTTGAAAGCGCACGCGCATACTCGTTTTTGAATGCGCACGCGTTTTTGAATGCGCACGCGCATACTCGTTTTTGAATGCACGCGCATACTCGTTTTGGAATAGGCACGCGCATACTCGTTTTTGAATGCGTACTCGTTTTGAATGCACACGCGCATACTCGTTTTGAATGGGCACGCGCATACTCGTTTTTGAATGCGCACGCGCATACTCGTTTTTGAATAGCACGCGCATACTCGTTTTGAATGCGCACGCGCATACTCGTTTTGAATGCGCACGCGCATACTCGTTTTTGAATGCACACGCGCATACTCGTTTTGAATGGGCACGCATACTCGTTTTTGAATGCGCACGCGCATACTCGTTTTTGAATGCGCACGCGCATACTCGTTTTTGAATGCGCACATGCGCATACTCGTTTTTGAATGCACACGCGCATACTCGTTTTGGAATAGGCACGCGCATACTCGTTTTTGAATGCGCACGCGCATACTCGTTTTTGAATGCGCACGCGCATACTCGTTTTGGAATAGCACGCGCATACTCGTTTTTGAATGCGCACACGCATACTCGTTTTTGAATGCACACGCGCATACTCGTTTTGGAATAGGCACGCGCATACTCGTTTTTGAATGCGCACGCGCATACTCGTTTTTGAATGCACACGCGCATACTCGTTTTTGAATGCGCACGCGCATACTCGTTTTTGAATGCGCACGCGCATACTCGTTTTTGAATGCACACGCGCATACTCGTTTTTGAATGCGCACACGCGCATACTCGTTTTTGAATGCACACGCGCATACTCGTTTTGAATGCGCACGCGCATACTCGTTTTTGAATGCACACGCGCATACTCGTTTTTGAATGCGCACGCGCATACTCGTTTTTGAATGCGCACGCGCATACTCGTTTTTGAATGCGCACGCGCATACTCGTTTTTGAATGCACACGCGCATACTCGTTTTTGAATGCGCACGCGCATACTCGTTTTTGAATGCGCACGCGCATACTCGTTTTTGAATGCACACGCGCATACTCGTTTTTGAATAGCACGCGCATACTCGTTTTTGAATGCGCACGCGCATACTCGTTTTTGAATGCACACGCGCATACTCGTTTTTGAATGCGCACGCGCATACTCGTTTTTGAATGCACGCGCATACTCGTTTTGAATAGGCACGCGCATACTCGTTTTTGAATGCGCACGCGCATACTCGTTTTTGAATGCACACGCGCATACTCGTTTTTGAATGCGCACGCGCATACTCGTTTTTGAATGCGCACGCGCATACTCGTTTTTGAATGCGCACGCGCATACTCGTTTTTGAATGCGCACGCGCATACTCGTTTTTGAATGCACGCGCATACTCGTTTTTGAATGCACACGCGCATACTCGTTTTTGAATGCGCACACGCGCATACTCGTTTTTGAATGCACACGCGCATACTCGTTTTGGAATAGGCACGCGCATACTCGTTTTTGAATGCGCATACTCGTTTTTGAATGCACACGCATACTCGTTTTTGAATGCGCACGCGCATACTCGTTTTTGAATGCGCACGCGCATACTCGTTTTTGAATGCGCACACGCATACTCGTTTTTGAATGCGCACGCGCATACTCGTTTTTGAATGCGCACGCGCATACTCGTTTTTGAATGCACACGCGCATACTCGTTTTTGAATGCGCACGCGCATACTCGTTTTTGAATGCGCACGCGCATACTCGTTTTTGAATGCACACGCGCATACTCGTTTTTGAATGCGCACGCGCATACTCGTTTTTGAATGCACACGCGCATACTCGTTTTTGAATGCGCACGCGCATACTCGTTTTTGAATGCGCACGCGCATACTCGTTTTTGAATGCACACGCGCATACTCGTTTTTGAATAGGCACGCGCATACTCGTTTTTGAATGCGCACGCGCATACTCGTTTTTGAATGCACGCGCATACTCGTTTTTGAATGCGCACGCGCATACTCGTTTTTGAATGCGCACGCGCATACTCGTTTTTGAATCGCATACTCGTTTTTGAATGCGCACGCGCATACTCGTTTTTGAATGCGCACGCGCATACTCGTTTTTGAATGCACACGCGCATACTCGTTTTTGAATGCACACGCGCATACTCGTTTTTGAATGCGCACGCGCATACTCGTTTTTGAATGCACACGCGCATACTCGTTTTTGAATAGGCACGCGCATACTCGTTTTTGAATGCGCACGCGCATACTCGTTTTTGAATGCGCACACGCATACTCGTTTTTGAATGCGCACGCGCATACTCGTTTTTGAATGCGCACGCGCATACTCGTTTTTGAATGCACACGCGCATACTCGTTTTTGAATGCGCACGCGCATACTCGTTTTTGAATGCGCACGCGCATACTCGTTTTTGAATGCACACGCGCATACTCGTTTTGAATAGCGCACGCGCATACTCGTTTTTGAATGCGCACGCGCATACTCGTTTTTGAATGCACACGCGCATACTCGTTTTTGAATGCGCACGCGCATACTCGTTTTTGAATGCGCACGCGCATACTCGTTTTTGAATGCACGCGCATACTCGTTTTTGAATGCGCACGCGCATACTCGTTTTTGAATGCGCACGCGCATACTCGTTTTTGAATGCACACGCGCATACTCGTTTTGAATGCGCACGCGCATACTCGTTTTTGAATGCGCACGCGCATACTCGTTTTTGAATGCGCACGCGCATACTCGTTTTTGAATGCGCACGCGCATACTCGTTTTTGAATGCGCACGCGCATACTCGTTTTTGAATGCACACGCGCATACTCGTTTTGGAATAGGCACGCGCATACTCGTTTTTGAATGCGCACGCGCATACTCGTTTTTGAATGCACACGCGCATACTCGTTTTTGAATGCGCACGCGCATACTCGTTTTTGAATGCGCACGCGCATACTCGTTTTTGAATGCACACGCGCATACTCGTTTTTGAATGCGCACGCGCATACTCGTTTTTGAATAGGCACGCGCATACTCGTTTTTGAATGCGCACGCGCATACTCGTTTTTGAATGCACACGCGCATACTCGTTTTTGAATAGGCACGCGCATACTCGTTTTTGAATGCGCACGCGCATACTCGTTTTTGAATGCACACGCGCATACTCGTTTTTGAATGCGCACGCGCATACTCGTTTTTGAATGCGCACGCGCATACTCGTTTTTGAATGCACACGCGCATACTCGTTTTTGAATGCACGCGCATACTCGTTTTTGAATGCGCACGCGCATACTCGTTTTTGAATGCACACGCGCATACTCGTTTTGAATAGGCACGCGCATACTCGTTTTTGAATGCGCACGCGCATACTCGTTTTTGAATGCGCACGCGCATACTCGTTTTTGAATGCGCACGCGCATACTCGTTTTTGAATGCGCACGCGCATACTCGTTTTTGAATGCACACGCGCATACTCGTTTTTGAATGCGCACGCGCATACTCGTTTTTGAATGCACACGCGCATACTCGTTTTTGAATGCACGCGCATACTCGTTTTTGAATGCGCACGCGCATACTCGTTTTTGAATGCGCACGCGCATACTCGTTTTTGAATGCGCACGCGCATACTCGTTTTTGAATGCGCACGCGCATACTCGTTTTTGAATGCACACGCGCATACTCGTTTTTGAATGCACACGCGCATACTCGTTTTTGAATGCGCACGCGCATACTCGTTTTTGAATGCACACGCGCATACTCGTTTTTGAATGCGCACGCGCATACTCGTTTTTGAATGCGCACGCGCATACTCGTTTTTGAATGCACACGCGCATACTCGTTTTTGAATGCGCACGCGCATACTCGTTTTTGAATGCGCACGCGCATACTCGTTTTTGAATAGGCACGCGCATACTCGTTTTTGAATGCGCACGCGCATACTCGTTTTTGAATGCACACGCGCATACTCGTTTTTGAATAGGCACGCGCATACTCGTTTTTGAATGCGCACGCGCATACTCGTTTTTGAATGCACACGCGCATACTCGTTTTTGAATGCGCACGCGCATACTCGTTTTTGAATGCGCACGCGCATACTCGTTTTTGAATGCGCACGCGCATACTCGTTTTTGAATGCACACGCATACTCGTTTTTGAATGCACGCGCATACTCGTTTTTGAATGCGCACGCGCATACTCGTTTTTGAATGCGCACGCGCATACTCGTTTTTGAATGCGCACGCGCATACTCGTTTTTGAATGCACACGCGCATACTCGTTTTTGAATGCGCACGCGCATACTCGTTTTTGAATGCACACGCGCATACTCGTTTTTGAATGCGCACGCGCATACTCGTTTTTGAATGCGCACGCGCATACTCGTTTTTGAATGCACGCGCATACTCGTTTTTGAATGCGCACGCGCATACTCGTTTTTGAATGCACACGCGCATACTCGTTTTTGAATGCGCACGCGCATACTCGTTTTTGAATGCGCACGCGCATACTCGTTTTTGAATGCACACGCGCATACTCGTTTTTGAATGCGCACGCGCATACTCGTTTTTGAATGCACACGCGCATACTCGTTTTTGAATGCACACGCGCATACTCGTTTTTGAATGCGCACGCGCATACTCGTTTTTGAATGCGCACGCGCATACTCGTTTTTGAATGCACACGCGCATACTCGTTTTTGAATAGGCACGCGCATACTCGTTTTTGAATGCGCACGCGCATACTCGTTTTTGAATGCACACGCGCATACTCGTTTTTGAATGGCACGCGCATACTCGTTTTTGAATGCGCACGCGCATACTCGTTTTTGAATGCACACGCGCATACTCGTTTTTGAATAGGCACGCGCATACTCGTTTTTGAATGCGCACGCGCATACTCGTTTTTGAATGCACACGCGCATACTCGTTTTTGAATGCGCACGCGCATACTCGTTTTTGAATGCGCACGCGCATACTCGTTTTTGAATGCACGCGCATACTCGTTTTTGAATGCGCACGCGCATACTCGTTTTTGAATGCACGCGCATACTCGTTTTTGAATGCGCACGCGCATACTCGTTTTTGAATGCACACGCGCATACTCGTTTTTGAATGCGCACGCGCATACTCGTTTTTGAATGCGCACGCGCATACTCGTTTTTGAATGCACACGCGCATACTCGTTTTGAATGCGCACGCGCATACTCGTTTTTGAATGCGCACGCGCATACTCGTTTTTGAATAGGCACGCGCATACTCGTTTTTGAATGCGCACGCGCATACTCGTTTTTGAATGCACACGCGCATACTCGTTTTTGAATGCGCACGCGCATACTCGTTTTTGAATGCGCACGCGCATACTCGTTTTTGAATGCACACGCGCATACTCGTTTTTGAATGCGCACGCGCATACTCGTTTTTGAATGCGCACGCGCATACTCGTTTTTGAATGCACACGCGCATACTCGTTTTTGGAATGCGCACGCGCATACTCGTTTTTGAATGCGCACGCGCATACTCGTTTTTGAATGCACACGCGCATACTCGTTTTTGAATAGGCACGCGCATACTCGTTTTTGAATGCGCACGCGCATACTCGTTTTTGAATGGCACGCGCATACTCGTTTTTGAATGCGCACGCGCATACTCGTTTTTGAATGCACACGCGCATACTCGTTTTTGAATAGGCACGCGCATACTCGTTTTTGAATGCGCACACGCGCATACTCGTTTTTGAATGCGCACGCGCATACTCGTTTTTGAATGCGCACGCGCATACTCGTTTTTGAATGCGCACGCGCATACTCGTTTTTGAATGCGCACGCGCATACTCGTTTTTGAATGCACACGCGCATACTCGTTTTTGAATGCACACGCGCATACTCGTTTTTGAATGCGCACGCGCATACTCGTTTTTGAATGCGCACGCGCATACTCGTTTTTGAATGCGCACGCGCATACTCGTTTTTGAATGCACACGCGCATACTCGTTTTGAATGCACACGCGCATACTCGTTTTTGAATGCGCACGCGCATACTCGTTTTTGAATGCGCACGCGCATACTCGTTTTTGAATGCACGCGCATACTCGTTTTTGAATGCGCACGCGCATACTCGTTTTTGAATGCACACGCGCATACTCGTTTTTGAATGCGCACGCGCATACTCGTTTTTGAATGCGCACGCGCATACTCGTTTTTGAATGCACACGCGCATACTCGTTTTTGAATAGGCACGCGCATACTCGTTTTTGAATGCGCACGCGCATACTCGTTTTTGAACACGCGCATACTCGTTTTTGAATGCGCACGCGCATACTCGTTTTTGAATGCACACGCGCATACTCGTTTTTGAATGCGCACGCGCATACTCGTTTTTGAATGCGCACGCGCATACTCGTTTTTGAATGCACACGCGCATACTCGTTTTTGACGCGCATACTCGTTTTTGAATGCACGCGCATACTCGTTTTTGAATGCGCACGCGCATACTCGTTTTTGAATGCACACGCGCATACTCGTTTTTGAATGCGCACGCGCATACTCGTTTTTGAATGCGCACGCGCATACTCGTTTTTGAATGCGCACGCGCATACTCGTTTTTGAATGCACACGCGCATACTCGTTTTTGAATGCACGCGCATACTCGTTTTTGAATGCGCACGCGCATACTCGTTTTGAATGCGCACGCGCATACTCGTTTTTGAATAGGCACGCGCATACTCGTTTTTGAATGCGCACGCGCATACTCGTTTTTGAATGCACACGCGCATACTCGTTTTTGAATGCACGCGCGCATACTCGTTTTTGAATGCGCACGCGCATACTCGTTTTTGAATGCACACGCATACTCGTTTTTGAATGCACACGCGCATACTCGTTTTTGAAATGCACACGCTCGTTTTTGCGCATACTCGCACGCGCATACTCGTTTTGAATGCACGCGCATACTCGTTTTTGAATGCGCACGCGCATACTCGTTTTGAATAGCACGCGCATACTCGTTTTTGAATGCGCACGCGCATACTCGTTTTTGAATGCACACGCGCATACTCGTTTTTGAATGGCACGCGCATACTCGTTTTTGAATGCACGCGCATACTCGTTTTTGAATGCACACGCGCATACTCGTTTTTGAATGCGCACGCGCATACTCGTTTTTGAATGCGCACGCGCATACTCGTTTTTGAATGCGCACGCGCATACTCGTTTTTGAATGCGCACGCGCATACTCGTTTTTGAATGCGCATACTCGTTTTTGAATGCGCACGCGCATACTCGTTTTTGAATGCACGCGCATACTCGTTTTTGAATAACTCGTTTTTGAATG
Source organism: Haemaphysalis longicornis (assembly GCA_013339765.2). Lineage (NCBI taxonomy): Eukaryota > Metazoa > Arthropoda > Arachnida > Ixodida > Ixodidae > Haemaphysalis > Haemaphysalis longicornis. Next base: position 5,904 of record JABSTR010003330.1, on the reverse strand, counting down.
CGCACGCGCATACTCGTTTTTGAATGCCACGCGCATACTCGTTTTTGAATGGCACGCGCATACTCGTTTTTGAATGCGCACGCGCATACTCGTTTTTGAATGCACACGCGCATACTCGTTTTGGAATAGGCACGCGCATACTCGTTTTTGAATGCGCACGCGCATACTCGTTTTTGAATGCACACGCGCATACTCGTTTTTGAATGCGCACGCGCATACTCGTTTTTGAATGCGCACGCGCATACTCGTTTTTGAATGCACACGCATACTCGTTTTTGAATGCACGCGCATACTCGTTTTTGAATGCGCACGCGCATACTCGTTTTTGAATGCGCACGCGCATACTCGTTTTTGAATGCACACGCGCATACTCGTTTTTGAATGCGCACGCGCATACTCGTTTTTGAATGCGCACGCGCATACTCGTTTTTGAATGCGCACGCGCATACTCGTTTTTGAATGCGCACGCGCATACTCGTTTTTGAATGCGCACGCGCATACTCGTTTTTGAATGGCACACGCGCATACTCGTTTTTGAATGCGCACGCGCATACTCGTTTTTGAATGCACACGCGCATACTCGTTTTTGAATGCGCACGCGCATACTCGTTTTTGAATGCACACGCGCATACTCGTTTTTGAATGCACACGCGCATACTCGTTTTGGAATAGGCACGCGCATACTCGTTTTTGAATGCGCACGCGCATACTCGTTTTTGAATGCACACGCGCATACTCGTTTTGAATAGGCACGCGCATACTCGTTTTTGAATGCGCACGCGCATACTCGTTTTTGAATGCGCACGCGCATACTCGTTTTGAATGCGCACGCGCATACTCGTTTTTGAATGCGCACGCGCATACTCGTTTTTGAATGCGCACGCGCATACTCGTTTTTGAATGCGCACGCGCATACTCGTTTTTGAATGCGCACGCGCATACTCGTTTTGAATGCGCACGCGCATACTCGTTTTTGAATGCGCACGCGCATACTCGTTTTTGAATGCGCACACGCGCATACTCGTTTTTGAATGCACACGCGCATACTCGTTTTTGAATGCGCACGCGCATACTCGTTTTTGAATGCACACGCGCATACTCGTTTTTGAATAGGCACGCGCATACTCGTTTTTGAATGCGCACGCGCATACTCGTTTTTGAATGCACACGCATACTCGTTTTTGAATGCGCACGCGCATACTCGTTTTTGAATGCACACGCGCATACTCGTTTTGAATGCACGCGCACGCGCATACTCGTTTTTGAATGCGCACGCGCATACTCGTTTTTGAATGCGCACGCGCATACTCGTTTTTGAATGCACACGCGCATACTCGTTTTGAATAGGCACGCGCATACTCGTTTTTGAATGCGCACGCGCATACTCGTTTTTGAATGCGCACACGCGCATACTCGTTTTTGAATAGGCACGCGCATACTCGTTTTTGAATGCGCACGCGCATACTCGTTTTTGAATGCACGCGCATACTCGTTTTTGAATGCGCACGCGCATACTCGTTTTTGAATGCACACGCGCATACTCGTTTTGAATGCGCACGCGCATACTCGTTTTTGAATGCACGCGCATACTCGTTTTTGAATGCGCACGCGCATACTCGTTTTTGAATGCGCACGCGCATACTCGTTTTTGAATGCGCACGCGCATACTCGTTTTTGAATGCACACGCGCATACTCGTTTTGGAATACGCACGCGCATACTCGTTTTTGAATGCGCACGCGCATACTCGTTTTTGAATGCACACGCGCATACTCGTTTTTGAATGGCACGCGCATACTCGTTTTTGAATGCACACGTGCATACTCGTTTTTGAATGCACACGCGCATACTCGTTTTGGAATGCGCACGCGCATACTCGTTTTTGAATGCGCACGCGCATACTCGTTTTTGAATGCACTCGTTTTTGAACGCGCATACTCGTTTTTGAATGCGCACGCGCATACTCGTTTTTGAACGCGCACGCGCATACTCGTTTTTGAATGCGCACGCGCATACTCGTTTTTGAATGCGCACGCGCATACTCGTTTTTGAATGCACACGCGCATACTCGTTTTTGAATGCACACGCGCATACTCGTTTGAATGGCACGCGCATACTCGTTTTTGAATGCACACGCGCATACTCGTTTTTGAATAGGCACGCGCATACTCGTTTTTGAATGCGCACGCATACTCGTTTTTGAATGCACACGCGCATACTCGTTTTGGAATAGGCACGCGCATACTCGTTTTTGAATGCGCACGCGCATACTCGTTTTTGAATGCACACGCGCATACTCGTTTTGGAATCACGCGCATACTCGTTTTTGAATGCGCACGCGCATACTCGTTTTTGAATGCACACGCGCATACTCGTTTTGAATGGCACGCGCATACTCGTTTTTGAATGCGCACGCGCATACTCGTTTTTGAATGCACACGCGCATACTCGTTTTTGGAATAGGCACGCGCATACTCTTTTTTGAATGCGCACGCGCATACTCGTTTTTGAACGGCACATGCGCGCATACTCGTTTTTGAATGCGCACGCGCATACTCGTTTTTGAATGCACGCGCATACTCGTTTTTGAATGCACACGCGCATACTCGTTTTTGAATGCACGCGCATACTCGTTTTGGAATGCGCACGCGCATACTCGTTTTTGAATGCACGCGCATACTCGTTTTTGAATAGCACGCGCATACTCGTTTTTGAATGCGCACGCGCATACTGTTGAATGCACACGCATACTCGTTTTTGAATGCACACGCGCATACTCGTTTTGAATGCGCACGCGCATACTCGTTTTGAATGCGCACGCGCATACTCGTTTTTGAATGCACACGCGTACTCGTTTTTGAATGCGCACGCGCATACTCGTTTTTGAATGCACACGCGCATACTCGTTTTGGAATACTCGTTTTTGAATGCGCACGCGCATACTCGTTTTTGAATGCACACGCGCATACTCGTTTTGAATGCACGCGCATACTCGTTTTTGAATGCGCACGCGCATACTCGTTTTTGAATGCACACGCGCATACTCGTTTTTGAATAGGCACGCGCATACTCGTTTTTGAATGCGCACGCGCATACTCGTTTTTGAATGCACACGCGCATACTCGTTTTGAATGCGCACGCGCATACTCGTTTTTGAATGCACACGCGCATACTCGTTTTGAATAGGCACGCGCATACTCGTTTTTGAAGCACACGCATACTCGTTTTTGAATGCACACGCGCTACTCGTTTTGAATGCGCACGCGCATACTCGTTTTTGAATGCACACGCGCATACTCGTTTTTGAATGCACGCATACTCGTTTTTGAATGCACACGCGCATACTCGTTTTGGAATAGCCACGCGCATACTCGTTTTTGAATAGGCACGCGCATACTCGTTTTTGAATGCGCACGCGCATACTCGTTTTTGAATGCACACGCGCATACTCGTTTTGGAATGGCACGCGCATACTCGTTTTTGAACTCGTTTTTGTGCACACGCGCATACTCGTTTTTGAATGCACACGCGCATACTCGTTTTGAATGCGCACGCGCATACTCGTTTTTGAAATGCACACGCATACTCGTTTTTGAATGCACACGCGCATACTCGTTTTTGAATGCGCACGCGCATACTCGTTTTTGAATGCGCACGCGCATACTCGTTTTTGAATAGCGCACGCGCATACTCGTTTTTGAATAGGCACACGCGCATACTCGTTTTTGAATGCGCACACGCATACTCGTTTTTGAATGCACACGCGCATACTCGTTTTGGAATAGGCACGCGCATACTCGTTTTTGAATGCGCACGCGCATACTCGTTTTTGAATGCGCACGCGCATACTCGTTTTTGAATAGGCACACGCATACTCGTTTTTGAATGCACACGCGCATACTCGTTTTGGAATAAGCACGCGCATACTCGTTTTTGAATGCGCACACGCATACTCGTTTTTGAATGCACACGCGCATACTCGTTTTGGAATGGCACGCGCATACTCGTTTTTGAATGCACACGCGCATACTCGTTTTTGAATGCGCACGCGCATACTCGTTTTTGAATGCACACGCGCATACTCGTTTTTGGAATGCGCACGCGCATACTCGTTTTTGAATGCGCACGCGCATACTCGTTTTTGAATGCGCACGCGCATACTCGTTTTTGAATGCACACGCGCATACTCGTTTTTGAATGCGTACGCGCATACTCGTTTTTGAATGCAAACGCGCATACTCGTTTTTGAATAGGCACGCATACTCGTTTTTGAAGCGCACGCGCATACTCGTTTTTGAATGCACACGGCATACTCGTTTTTGAATGCACACGCGCATACTCGCATACTTTTTTGGAATGCAGCACACGCGCATACGTTTTGAATAGCGCACGCGCATACTCGTTTTGAATGCGCACGCGCATACTCGTTTTGAACGCACCGCGTATACTCGTTTTGGAATGTGCACGCGCATACTCGTTTTTGAATGCACACGCGCATACTCGTTTTTGAATAGCGCACGCGCATACTCGTTTTGAATGCGCACGCGCATACTCGTTTTTGAATGCACACGCGCATACTCGTTTTTGAATAAGCACGCGCATACTCGTTTTTGAATGCACACGCCCGCATACTCGTTTTTGAATGCACACGCGCATACTCGTTTTTGAATGCACAGCGCATACTCGTTTTGGAATGCGCACGCGCATACTCGTTTTGAATAGGCACGCGCATACTCGTTTTTGAAATGCTGCACACGCGCATACTCGTTTTGGAATAGGCACGCGCGTATACTCGTTTTTGAATGCGCACGCGCACGTTTTTGCGCACGCTACTCGTTTTTGAATGCACACGCGCATACTCGTTTTGAATAGCGCACGCGCATACTCGTTTTGAATGCACACGCGCATACTCGTTTTGAATAGGCACACGCGCATCTACTCGTTTTGAATGCGCACGCGCATACTCGTTTGAATGCACACGCGCATACTCGTTTTTGAATGTGCACGTGCATACTCGTTTTTGAATGCACACGCGCATACTCGTTTTTGAATGCACACGCGCATACTCGTTTTTGAATAGGCACGCACTACTCGTTTTTGAATGCGCGCGCATACTCGTTTTTGAATGCACCACATGCGCATACTCGTTTTGAATGACCGCGCTACTCGTTTTTGAATGCGCACGCGCATACTCGTTTTTGGAATGCACACGCATACTCGTTTTTGAATGCACACGCGCATACTCGTTTTTGAATGCACACGCGCATACTCGTTTTGGAATGCCACGTGCATACTCGTTTTTGAATGCGCACGCGCATACTCGTTTTTGAACAGGCACACGCATACTCGTTTTTGAATGCACACGCGCATACTCGTTTTGAATGCACACGCGCATACTCGTTTTGGAATAGCCACGCGCATACTCGTTTTGAATGCGCACACGCCATACTCGTTTTTGAATGCCACGCGCATACCGTTTTGAATAGGCAACGCGCATACTCGTTTTTGAATGCGCACGCCGCATACTCGTTTTGGAATAAGCACGCGCATACTCGTTTTTGAATGCGCACGCGCATACTCGTTTTTGAATGCACACGCGCATACTCGTTTTGGAATAGCACGCGCATACTCGTTTTTGACGCGCACACGCTACTCGTTTTGGAATGCGCATGCGTATACTCGTTTTTGAATGCGCAACGCGCATACTCGTTTTTGAATGCACACGGCGCATACTCGTTTTGAATGCGCACGCGCATACTCGTTTTTGAATGCACACGCGCATACTCGTTTTGGAATAGGCACGCGCATACTCGTTTTTGAATGCGCACGCGCATACTCGTTTTTGAACAGGCACACGCATACTCGTTTTGAATGCGCACGAGCATACTCGTTTTGAAATGCGCAC
>JABSTR010003329.1:0-38979 GCA_013339765.2 Haemaphysalis longicornis | reverse complement strand
GGCACTCTCTGCAAGTTCCGTCCCGCACGTCATCAGCAAGCGCTGCACGTCATGACTTTCGTGAGCCGCCGCATCTCCTTGTGCGCCCCACTCGTCGGCAGTGTGGCGCGCTGCGTTTTTGCAACTAGCATGAAGTGTCTTCACCAACTCTGCACTGCTAACACAGCTGTAACTCTAATAATTTGTGCCACGCCGCAACATCTAGGAACAAAATAAGCGGTGAATATGTAAAGGGTGACTGACCATTGTTAGCGCTTGCACTCTGAACACTCGCGAACAGTAGCGGGGCAACAACAATTCGGTGCCGACTCAGATTCAATCTTGTTGGCATGACATTCACATAACAACGTCTTTAAGGCCTCCGAATGTAACTTAAGTCTCTCATTTTCAGAAGGAAACTGGCTAGGCCACATTATCAACTCTGGTTTAAGCAAGTTTGAAAAATTCCGACTAATCTATCTATGCGCCTTTAGCCGAATCTTTTTTTATTTTTTTTAGTGCGCCATGGGGAAAACATGTCACGTAGGAACTTACTACGGTTTTAGTTGAGGTGGGTGCTGTCCTACATTGAATGCAGCGTTGAGAATTTCTGAACAGTCTATGTATCAGAATGTGTAGTGCATGAATGGGGGAGAAACAGAAACAGCGTAGAAATTACTTTCGTATAGCCAAGTTTTCCTTTTCTGAAATAAGAAGTGTACTCGCTTTAAGTACCGCTTATTGCAGTATAAAGCCCCGAAAAACGAAACTGTGTTTAACTGTGTTTTTAGAACGTGTACTCCCACAACAAGTTCAAATCAAAGCCTTACTCATTTTGCGTGTATGTGCCCTTAACGACGTTATGGTTCCAAGAGAGCATCAAGCTCACTCTGTATATTAGGACTGTATATTAGCCCATACAAGTTTTGCATATATTAGGACTAGAAAAGATTACGGTTTCTTTGCATAAAACGTCTTTTCCCAGTTGAATAGTATTGCAGCGCTCAGTTAATAATGCCAGCATTTCTGAGGTTTGGGCGAAAATGTCGTATGTGTGCTCAATTGAATTCTTAGGAAGATTTTCTCGCACGAGCAAAAATTTGGAATTGAGAAAACAAGTGAATACACAGCCTGGAGGGGCTTCGGGTCCAAAATAAGAACTAAGTTGCCAAAAGCGGCAAGCGGATGGTTGTTAGCTCTCGACGAAATGACAGTTAAAATCCCAAACATTTGTGCTGTATCTAAACACGAAATAGTGGGAAATTAGGCCCTAAACAATTTCATTCAGACAACATCTGCACAGTAAAAACAAATGAACGGGGTACGAAGCAGAACGCCGTTAGAGGACATATAAAACAACAGAATAGTTTAATGTTGTCCCGGCACCAGAAATCGAACAACTCTGAGACCATTTCAACTTCGGGGCAATGGTGTTGGCGCCTGGTGGTATTCCCGTCAAATCCTAGTCGTGTGCCTTTTCGGCCACTCGTGTCCGATATCATGCACAATGTTCTTAGAGCGGACAAATGATGCAACCCAGTCGCTCGTGTTCAGGAAATCTGATAGACAGAAAACTGCACACTAAGACGGCATCAGAGCTTCTTCAAAGAAAGGGTGCACTCGCTGCCCGTAAAGATTTTTCAAGTGCCCTTCAGAGACAGCGCTTAGCCTTTTTGTGCCACCAGGCTTGGTCCCAATCTTCTCGCACTGTTCTCAACTGTACAAGTTCCCCAACTCGTCCTATAAGCCACCCCGGCCGCATTCATTGCTTCTGCCAATAGATAAGTTTTACCGCGCCGCCATAATTTATTTATGGTAGATCTTTTGGGCCTAATAAAGGCTGCTTCGGCGGCGGAGTTCTGTAGGGCTCCGTTGACGCTACGTCTGTATTTTTTGCGCCAGACGATTTATCAGCTTTCTATGTTCAGCTCACCTCCAAGTCTTATCTCTTTAAGACCATGAGTAAAATTGCTGTTCGGCTAATCGCCCTCCCGTTTTTCTTACGATATGCGGCCTGATCAGCTGCCTGCACCGCATAACGGCATCGCCGAATGTAGAAACAGTCTGATCGGCCGCAAAGTGTTATCAAATTTCTATTCTTCCCTATTAAATTAACATGAATTGTGAGACCGTCGTGATGTCGTGACCAGACGTTTTCAAACAAAATGCTTGAAAATAGTAGGGGTTGCAGCATTCGCTTTTTCCATACAATTTCGGACATAAAGCGCCAAAGTGAAGTGATTGTACCACCCGTCAAAAACGAAATGCGGTCATTAATATTCGAATGCCCTTGTTCGCATTTATCGATTAGGCGTACTGTAGACTACTTTACTTATATATTGTCTTTAAACCCTGGGACATGTTCTTTGTGTAACACGGTTTCAGAAGGTTGGCCTAATAAAAATAAATAAATATTAATGCTCGAACAATAGGAAATCACACCACAAATAGAATATTACACGATTATAAACTTGAAAACTAATTTCTGGCCCACTGCAATGGGAGTGCTAAGTTTGTACATTTTCCTTACTGTAGCGTATGGGCTAAAAACCCCTTAAGCTTTCTAACGCTTAGAGTTCCAAAGTTATTTTTATATGTTCCATTGCTTTTGATGAGCCTATGTTTGGTTTGCAGCCGAGAGATTGATGGGGAGTGCCCCGCTATCTGGGTACCTCAAGAAAAATACCTCCTTTATATGAAAATGCTGAATTGAAAAAAAAATATTAAAATAACGTTCTCCACCCTAATAAAATTGTCACCTTTCTCTCCTCAAAATTATTCATTTATTTTTTTGAACTTTTCGTTACCACACCCTGCGGACGAAGCCACAGTCTACAGCAAAAAGTTTTTAAACATCAACTAAGTGGCGGCTATAAGCTTGCCACCCGCTTGAGTGACAGCTAATATGACAGCCCATGGAGGCTTCACCCCGGTCTTCCAACGGTTCTTTGTCACCCCAGATAGTGGTTCGAAAGGTCCCGATCTCCCTTTTTAGTGTGAAGTTTCGACAAAGGTGCTTAAGTAGCATCTGCCAGCACAGGTGTCAGAACTCTGGCGAACTTAGATATTGCCAGGTTCGAAGGCGACTTAAGTAAAAGTTTTGTGAAAAACTCACTCCTTAAAATCAACGGCCCTTCTCGTAGTTTTTAGTTTTATACAGAGTTTGTACACGTTTTCTTTTATCTGTGTTTCGCTACGTGGACAGGCAAGCAATTAGGAAACGCGAACCACGATCAGAAATAGACGTTGAAGTTTGTGTATACTGCACAATTGCAGAAAGTCAGTCCGCTGTCCACAGAGCATGAACAAGCTGCCTGAAGCGTTTCTTTAACATTGTTTGAGTTTTTTTTGGGATGAGTCAATCATTTGAACCATTGACTGTAATGCACTCCCTCACCAGAGCAGGATTCGCCGCCCCTGGTGTAGTAACGGCCACAACCTCCCATGAATACGCCAATTACTCTCGTCCCGCAGTCCCCAGCGGCTGCGAAGCAACTGACCGCGGCGGTGGTCAGACCTGTGACGCAGCAGAGGCTGCTAAGAATCCTTGGATCCTGCCAGGCCGCTAATGGAATCTTAACCTGCCAACGTTTAATGCGCGAACCTTATCTAGCGAAGCGAGTCTCGAGGTGGTGTTCGAGGAATTGGAGGGCATCAAATGAGATCCAATAGGGCTCAGCGAGGTAAGGAGAGCAGGGGTAAGCCTTTACGGTGCTGGAAAGGGGACACGTCTTATGTTACCGGGGTCTAGAGGACAGAAGAGAACTGGGAGTAGGATTTCTAGTAAATAAAAAATAGCTGGCAACATATAAGAATACTATAGCATTAACGAAAGGGCAGCAGGTCTTGTAATTAGGCTCAATAAGAGGTACAAGCTCAAGGTGGTGCAGGGCTACGCGCCCACATCCAGCCACGACGAAAAAGTAGTGGAACGCTTCTACGAAGATGTGGAATCGGCAATGGCTAAAATAAAAACACAGTATACCGTAGTTATGGGGGACTTCAATGCAAAAGTAGGCAAGAATGAGGCTGGAGACAAGGCAGTTGGGAACTATAGCCTTGGGTGTAGAAATAGCAGGGGGACGTACTAGTTGAGTTTGCAGAAAGGAATAACCTACGCATAATGAATACCTTCTTCTGTAAACGGGAGAGCCGGAAGTGGACCCGGAGGAGCCCGAATGGGGAGCATAAAAATGAAATAGACTTCATATTATGCGATAACCCTGGCGTAGTGCAGGATGTGGGAGTACTCGGAAGGGTAAGGTGTAGTGACCACCGTAAGGTAAGAGCTCGAATTAGGCTCGATTTAAGGAGGGACCGCAACAAGCTAGTACGAAAGAAGCCGATAAATGACCTAACAGTAAGACGTAATGTCGAATAATTCAGGATCGCGCTGCAGAACCGATATTCAGCTCTTAACGAGGAAGCCGAGCTTGCGACAAGGAAGCCAGCGACAAGCTTACACGTATTATTACGGAGTGTGCAGTGGAAGTCTGGGGCACTATCGCTCGACAGGATACTGGCAAACTTTCACAGGAGACGAAAGATCTAATTAGGGAACGGCAAACCATGAAAATCTCTACCGTGGCTGAGAGAATAGAACTTGCGGAGCTTTCAAAGTTCCGCCACAGTACGTTAACTGTACTGGGGCCGGTGGACGATCATTGCATGCAGCGCAAGCAGATGACTCAGTTTCACTGCCAACAGCGAAAACCCGCCATTTTGTAAGAGATTGTTGTTGGGCGAGTTGGCTCATGTTGGAGAATAAACACGGACTTAGCGCGAAAAAAAAAAACACATCCAGAAAATACGACACAAGCGCAAACTCTCAACTTTTATTGGACTGAGCGCACACATATAAGTACACTTGTATTCAGGTCGCTCATGCGCACTTTCTACAAAAAAAAGCAATCTGTTTCCCAAGTGTAGCTGAGCTCAGCATCACACACCGCAACTAATTTAAAATGGACGCTTCGTCATTGACAAGGCTCTGCTGTTATAGTGAATATAAGATAACACTTTTTTTAAAGAGGCAGTCATAAAATCAGATCAAACAACATTGCCGGGCCCGAAGTTGAGCCTACAAGTGCACAAGCTTAGCCTCTGATATATTTAGTACGAAAAGCGTAATGCAACATTGTTTTTCCCGTATTTTAAACCAGATGAATTGGCCTAAGTTGCGGTTTTGCGCCTCTTGCCTTTTTTGGTGGGGAGTCCTTGATATGACGCCGGTTGAGCTCCTGCGTGGTGGTGCTTACTCGACGCCCTTGTAGGCCAGTGAATTTCGGCGAACCAGGGCATCTCGAGTCAGACGACTGTACCACGTCAATGTCTCCAATGCTCTCCATTTCTCGCGGTGGTGAATACCGCCGAGCTGATGCGTGGACGAGGCCGGGGGGCGGGGCGTGGCAGCGCGGCGACTGGCGAGGCTTAGCTGACCCGTCGGTGCGGTACAGTCTCTTTTGGCAATAAATGGTATTCCCAAAGGCCTAAAAGGCCAACTTGTAATGCCCAGTGAGTCCATGCAACTGGCCGGTTCTCCTAGTACCCGCCCGTAACTGCTTGACACAACACGAAGTTCGTTCATTTAACGCGCCAAAACACCGAGCGGATGAAAAACGCGTCTGCATCTCTCGGCTCCCAAACGGCTTTTTCAAAATCGCTAGTTCCAGAAGTGCATGGGTTCTCGGCGCGCAGATGCATCGCTCGGCCCCCTAACGGCTTTTTCAAATCGCCAGTTTCCAGAAGTGCATGGGTTCTCGGCGCCCAGATCCGTGCCGTTGTTCGGCTGTACACCGCTTTACCGAAGTAACGACGGATAACCTGAGACTTTACGTCGGCTGGTCTCCACCTGAGCACCGGTTGCCAATTATTCTGCGGCCGTTCGCGTGCCGTGATCCGGCCGAAGAACGTTAACCGAATGAAAAACGTACATTTTGGGCCGTACGTAGGCCGGTCTCCTTTATAACACCGGTTTCCCGAAGAAAACGAATATCCACCACCGGATGCGCGGTTCACTGTAGAGAGAGCGAATGCACGGCAGCCGCACTCAGGCCGGTTTTCTTCCGAACACCAACTGCCACACGAATACGAATATTCTGTAGCAGGTTGCTTGCCGCGCTTCGGCTGAACACCGTTCCCCGAAGGAAAAGCGGATGTCCTATTGCCGTCCGTCGGCCATTTTAAGTGCGAATGCACTTCTTAAGCGAGCCAGGCAATTCCGCCGCCGTCCGCGCCGTCCGCATAGCAACCCCGTCCGCGCCGTCCGCCGTTCCTCGGCTTCCTAGCAACGGGGGGAGATGGGCGCATACCCACTTTAGAGGATTGGCCAACCACCTCGCGGGGAGATGGGCGCATACCCACTTAGGGGGATTGGCCAAGCGAATACACTTCTTAAGCGAGCCTGAATCGTCCGCCGCCGTCGTCCGCATAGCAACAGCTGCGGGTGCGCGCGCTCCTCGTCTTCCCTAGCAACGGGGGGAGAGGGCGCATACCCACTTTAGAGGATTGGCCATCCACCTCGCGGGGAGATGGGCGCATACCCATTTAGGGGGATTGGCCAAGAGCTGTGGTAGAAAAGAAAATGATGGTTAGGAATATAAAGCGGGTATCGGCGCTCTCCCGTCAGCAGTGTGGTTAGGGCTTCCTAAGGCCCGCCTCACTCTCGACCGTTCGCTGGCTGGGCGCCTTTCGAGGCGATGGCAGAATTACTACGCCGTGTACTCTCGGCGCAAGAAATGCATTCGCACTTCCTCACGATTCCCTTCGGGGAGGTGGGGGCAATTTTTTTTCTTCTGAACGTCGGCCACCGAAAGTAAAATGGATATATGGCAGCCAAGTGCATGCCGCTGTGTGTCTCAACACGGGCGGCCGAGAGAAATACCGAAGTGCTGGCAGCCAAATGTTGGCTGTTTAACGGCTGAACAGTGGCTGCCAAAGTTTGGATGCTGGCCGGACATGCCAGAAAGCGGCCATAGAGGGGCCGGTCTTCGGATACACTTCCTGTGCCGCCTGGGAAAGGCGTTGCTAAAATTTCAATGATTCAAAAGAAAGCAGGCATTGGTAGGAGTGTTCAGAAAGTAACCATTTTGCTAATCGCATCGCACACTGGTGCTCTATGGATATGAGAAACTAATAAGGGCATCGCCAACGTAACTGTGTTTTGACAGCTTATTTATTCTCTCCTCTGCGTTTTTCGCGGTATTCGTCATTCTGATTTTCTGCGGAAATGTGGGGGTACTTGTTCAGCTACTGGTGATATAATTGTGAGTCAGGCGTCAGCCCCTGCGTTCTAAAGATCTCCCCTTCAACCTTGATGTAAATCGGAGCTCTTAATACTTTGCTGCGGCAAAACACATTGATTTCAACGAGCAGTTGTGGCAATATGATTGCGATTCCAGCACCAAATTGTAAAAATCCCCGGGATATAATAAACTGCATGTTCGCTTGGAAGCATATTTTGTTCAAATCTAGGCTTGGTGCCGCCTGGCCCATTGTACCCGCCACCAACACGGAGTATGAACAAGCGTCGATGGTGACATGCCGAATTGTTCATGCCGAGAGAAAGCGCCCTTCAATAAACAATGCTCAGCTTTTGCAGTAAAATAAAATTCAGCGTTATCGATATAAACTGATAATATTTTGAAACTTCCGACAGTGTATAGATAGTAATAGATGAAATATTTCATAAGCTCAGTTTATTAGGAAATTAGTAAAGTATAGGCACAAAAATTAACGTAAACTGACCTTGAGTTGCATTAACTCGAAACCTGCGTAGCAAAAAAACATAGTGGGCATTAGAGTGCTCCAAAATATAATTATCGCGCTAATATACGTAATTATCTCGAGCCTAACAAACATTGCCAAAACTTACAATTTGTTAGACGCTAGCATTGCCGTCATTACACATCCTTATGTTGACAGAGACTAGTATCTCAACAGATTGAGTGCTCAGTTTTTTCCTTAATGGGTTCTACTCCTTTTTCGTCATGTAGGTAGCACAGGAAAGCAGGTGGCGTGATGGCAATTCTTTGTGACCGACTCTCCGTTACGTTTGGCTCGGCTGAAGTGGTAGCGTTAACTGTTCTCAGTCCACATGGTAAATACTTAGTTTGGGCTGTGGTAGAGGCCATCAAAAAATGATTCCACTCTTTTTACACAAGGGTTATTGCATACTACGAAGTCTATTTCATTTTTATGCTCCCCATTGGGCCTCCTTCATGTCCACTTCCGGATCACCCGTTTGCGAAAGAAGGTAGTCATGATGCGTAAATGGTGCCATTCTGTGAACTCGACTAGTAGGTCCCCCCTGCTATTCTACAGCCCAGACCATAGTTTCCAACTGCCCTTGTCCTCAGCCTGCTTTTTGCCCACTGTATCTTTGAAGTGTTCCATAAATCCGGTATGCTGTGTTTTTACTTTAGCCATTGCCGATTACGCTTCTTCATAGAGGCGTTAAACTAGCTGGTCTCCATGGGTGGATATTACGCGGGTACACCTGCACCACGAAACATTTGTACCTCTTACTAAGCCTAATTACAAGTCCTTTTATTTCGGTAATGCTAGAGTATTCGTCAATGTTCCCAGCCATGCTTTTTTTCGACTGGAAATCTTACTCTCAGTTATCTTTGTCCACTAAGCCACGGTAATTTGGGACGTGTCCAGTTTTCAGCGGTTGTCAGTGGTTTGCAAGTCCCCGTGACCTAACTAAGCCCTATACCATCGTTTGTAATGCCCTATCATTCGTTGAACAACACCTCTAGACTCGCCTCTCTTTATAACGTTCTGGTGTTAACATTGCCACGTTCTGGTTCCAGTAGCGGCCTGTCCGAGTCCAGGGATACTTAGCACCCTCTGCTGTGTCACAGATCTGACCGCCGCTGTGGTCAGTTGATTCGCAGGCGCTGGTGACTGAGGACCGAAGCTTGTTTCGCGTATTCAAGGGAGGTTGTGGCCATTACTGCACCAGGGTCGCCAATCCTGCTCTGGTGAGGCAGTGGTTGCCGGGTAATGGTCGCTGGATCAGGCCGCACCATATGCCTCCTTCAGCAATCCCATCAAGACGCCGATTTTTTTACCCGGCGGGAATTGTGAGGCACCAGGATTCGAGCCACGGTCCTTCTGCACGCTAGGTGGATGCTCTACCCCTAAGAATCGGTGCCTACGCTGCTGCTACGCCTACGCCTATCGGTGCCTACGCCTACGCTGCTGCTCTTTATAAAGGCAATTTTTTTCTGCGCAACGTCGTCAAACTTGGATGCAGAGTAAGGTATTCGTAATATAGTCTTCACAATAGTGGTGACCTAAGACATTCCCAATGCACTGTTTGCTATTTTAAAGAAAAGTGTTCTTTATATATCCAATGGAGCCAAATGATCCCCAATCGCGTTTTGTGTTGCTGCTCCCATTGTATCTTCAAACGGATGAGAAGCTGAAGATATAACTGCCAATCTTGAAGAATCACGCACTAGTCGTCCTTCCTTAATTCTCTTCTGAAATCTGCAGGGAAATATTTTGCTATTCTTTCTGCACCTCGACAACACCATCAACAAGAAGCCATTTAGCTATTTTGCAAACACTGTCAAATATCTCGCTCGCATCGGTGTAATTGCGAAAAATTTGACCTAAGAGGAGCGCATGTTTTTTTTGGTAAACACTCGAACCGCATGACGCCTCTACAAACTCTTGCTCTCCTTTCGTTCAAGGAAAGGCAATTACAACATAATTTTTTGCAAGGAATACTGCGGGACACGGTTTTTCATGTTCGAGCGCATTAGAACAATTTTCTGGACAACCGCCAAAGAAGTTGACGTCGACACGTAGCGCATTTCCCAATTTTCACTGCTGTCCTTGATCCTGTTTCGCAAACATTGCCCAGTAAAACGTTTCTAGAGATCAGGACAGGCTCTCTTTTTTCGCTGCGCACGCTCTAGTTTGCTCTCCGTCTGCCTTTTTGGGGGATTCATTTTCTTTCTGCCCCATTCTGCGGTGCCATGCTTTAGAATGCCTTACTACCCGGTCTATTCCTTGCCCTCTTTGAGCTCCACTTAGCCTAGTAAATGTTTTAGAACTTACACCTCTTGGAGCTTATTTATTTGCGTCTCTTAACACTTTCTATGGCATATATCTTTTTATACTTTAACATACCAGCCATGGTGTTAGCACGCAACTACGTTTTAATTGCTTTGAAAATTTATAATGGCTTAAAGCTTAGTAACATTGACCGTTAATATTACAGGCGCCATAATGTATGCACGAAGAACAGATGACAAAAAACGCATTTTTTGCCGGTGCGCTGTCGAAAAACGGCGTTAATGATAAGAAAAGCGACACGATGTTCTGGAACAATGTTTAATACCAATGACAATGAGACGCGAATAAATTTTCTGTGGCCTGCCCAGCCACAGAAAAGGCTCAGTGGCTAAGGCGTTGCACTGCTGAGCACGAGGTCGCGGGTTCGATTGCCGGCCCGCGGCGGCCGATTTTTTATTGGAGGCGAAAAAGCAAAAATGCCCGTGTGTATGTGATTTCGGCTCACGTTTAAAGATCCCCAGGAGGTCCAAAATTATTCCGGAGCCCTCCACTACTGTGCATTTCATCGCCTGCGTTGCGTAGGTGCGCTAGGCGGTACAATCAATCAATAAATAAATCAATCAATCAGAATTTTTTGTGATGCTCACGAAGGCAGAAGAAAGTTCTCCGAGGCGAAACCCGGCTTCAACAGCCCCCGTAGTGATATAAGAGGCGGTAGTATGCGATAACGTTATTCCCTCCTTTTGAAGCGGCGCTATGGGGTGCCGGTGTGATGATGATGATTACAGAAACATTAAAATCATCATTGCTGAACTGATGACATTTTTATAATCGGCGTCAGTCGTAAGTGAGCAGCTCTAGCTCGAGCTGCTGCCTCTTCGTTTGCATCTCCGTCTTTCCAAATAGAGTCATCACCGCGCCCACAAGAGGTCTAGGCCGTTGGTCTCTCCTGTTATTGTAGCATATGCTACACTGGCCTTGGTTGGGCAGTTTCGCGTGGACCTTGAAGGGCTGTGCTCCGAAAGCACGAGGAGCATTAAATTGAACTGGACTGGTTTGAATTGAATTAAATTGAATTGTATTGGATTGGAATTAATTGAATTGGATTGTATTAGATTGAAAATCCAATCCCATTGGAGTACGGGTGTGTAGAGAATTAGGTCGGCACGTTCCTCGGTAGGCGCATTCCATAGGAGTGACGTCATAGCCGCGGCTGACGCACTGGCGACGGCGGGTGCCCAGGTGTGTGCCTCCGTTGCGCAGTAGCCAAATCTGACGGTGCGCCAGAGCCACCTGATAGCCGTTCCGCTTGGCTCCTGGAGAGCCATGCTGCCCATGCGCGAGGAGCAGTGACTGGACTGGACTGGACTGGACTGGACTGGAATGGAATGGACCGGACCGAACCGGAGTGGACTGAACTGGACTGGACAGGACTGGACTGGCCATTGAGTATGTGAAAACAGCCCGTTTGTAGCGCCAGTATCGACAATAACTTTACTGTATTCCAATTGTTTGGGCAAATTTCTTGACGAGTTATTAAAGATGCGACAAATTAGACATGACGATATCCAATCGATTGCGTTACGACCCTTTCGCCAATAACCTTTACGCCTGTGCTTTTTTTAACTCCTATTTATTTATCGAAAATTTACCAATACCAGAGCAGTGTTCTTTAGCTACTACCTGGTATGCTGTGGTACCCATTCAAATACAAAAGCGCATTACTTTATTACGCGTGCGCTTCAGCTTCTGCGAGTGCAAGGCACATGTGGCATCATTATCTTTAAAGGTTAAAGGATGAAAGCTCCCAAAGTTGTCCAATGTTTTGAAGTTTGTCAAAGCAGAATGCGTGGAGATACTGCTTTTCTTGCAACTAAAATGATTGTATATTTTTTTTTTGTTCAAAATAAACCTTGTACATTAGGTGCATTTCTCTGTTTTCCCACATTCAACTACATACACTATCTGTAAGCCAATAGCTAGCCTGGGCTCGCGTACAATAAAAAGGCCGAAATTTTTTTCAAGACAAGCGATTTTGCCATGCGCTCGTGGCTACATATAATTATATATAAAAAACTTAATCATTTGATCGAGTCAGTGGAAATTGCGTTTTGGAAGTAGCGAAAACAAGACGTTAAGCTAGGCGGTGTGAGGTCTTAAGAGATGGGCGTTTTTCCTGAAGTGGCGCTCACGAAGTGAGCAAGAGCCATTTAACTGACACAGCAATACAGGCGACGACAGGCTCGCTGTACACCTGCATACGTTCTCTGCCCATTTGGTGAGCTCTAGCCCCATATACAAAATTCTTGGATAATGCCTTGTGACCTCCAGTCGGTGGATACGCTTTGCTCCTGAAGTGGCACTCACGAGGTAACCAAAAGCCATTTAAACGACACAGCAATACAGGCAACGACAAGCTCGCTGTGCCCATGCATACATCGTTCGCCCATTTGGAGAGCTTTAACACCATATAAAAAAATCCCAGGAGAAATGAACTGTGAGAGGAACATTTTCCGCAACCAAGTATTGCATAGCGCCCTGTATGAAGGCCTTTCGGGAAATGCATGTTCTCGGGACGCACCAGGCAACCATCGCAATCTTCGCCCAATTAGAAACGCGCTAGGATTTGCAGAAGACAACGCTTATAGAGGAGCTGGCACGGCGATAAAACTCCAGCAGTTGCTCGGGAGAACGTGACAAAACATCCAACAGAAACGAGCCGAGGTCCCGGACGTGGGGTAATTAGGCGGAGATGTTGGCCCCATTTTCTCTTTCCCTTAGACGACAGACCCAAAGCCGCGAGTGGCACAACCATGACGCGAAGCCCGTTATCGCGAAACAATCCCGACCCGTTGCCGGCAATTCGTCCAGAAACTGCATCACTGAATCTAGGCACTTCGCTGAAGCTCAGACGCAGAGTGGATTGCCCTGATAAGGCAACCAAGAGTATTTTCCGAAGCCGAGCGGGATAGCATTTTCACGGACTGAAAATTCAAATGGGTGCTCCCAAGAGTTTGCAAGCATTGTAATCCTGCTTTTCTAAATAAGCCGTAGTTTATTCTTGGGTGGTACTGCTATTTTTGTTGGGACACGATAACTGAGCGTGCGTTCCAAGCTATATCAGAATGTTGTTCCCAGCTGTGGCTCCTATATATAACTGATAAATAGGGTAACAAAAATTATTTCTCGCTTGGTATCACATTCGCCCAACGTAAACTGGTGCTTAAGTCTAAGTCTTCATAAGAGACATATACAATTATATGGCGCACCTTTTCAATACAAAAGTATTGAACGATTCATTGAACATGAAATCACAGCAACACCATCGACGGTTGTAGCACAGTGACGCCTTATAAATTTGCGTCCACCGCACAGAAAAATTGCCCCCACCTCTCCGAAGGGAATCGTGAGGAAGTGCGAATGCATTTCTTGCGCCGAGAGTACACGGCGTACGTAGTAATTCTGCCATCACCTTGAGAGGCGCCCAGCCAGCGAACGGTCGAGAGTGAGGCGCGCCTTAGGAAGCCCCTAACCACACTGCTGACGAGAGAGCGCCGATACCCGCTTTATATGCCTAACCATCATTTTCTTTTCTACCACAGCTCTTCTTGGCAAGCCCCCTAAGTGGGTATGCGCCCATCTCCCCGCGAGGTGGATGGCCAATCCTCTAAAGTGGGTATGCACCCATCTCCCCCCGTTTGCTAGGAAGACGAGGAGCGCGCGCACCCGCAGCTGTTGCTATGCGGACGACGGCGGCGGACGATTCAGGCTCGCTTAAGAAGTGTATTCGCTTGGCCAATCCCCCTAAGTGGGTATGCGCCCATCTCCCCGCGAGGTTGGTTGGCCAATCCTCTAAAGTGGGTATGCGCCCATCTCCCCCCGTTGCTAGGGAAGCCGAGGAACGGCGGACGGCGCGGACGGGGTTGCTATGCGGACGGCGCGGACGGCGGCGGAATTGCCTGGCTCGCTTAAGAAGTGCATCGCACTTAAAAGTAAAGTGATTGAGCTGAAGCAAATCCGGAACTGGATGTGAACTGAACTTAGGCCCTCTGGGTTGCTGTTTGGGAATGGTATTTGGATGGCAGTATAGTGGCATCACTCCAGCGGAATAAACATGCATCTCGTGAATGTGATGAGACCTATACCTTGAAAAGTATAGCCATTCAGTGCTCGCAGCTTGATGTACGAATACTGCGTTGCTGGGCACGCCCTTAAACTCAACGTCGAGTGAATAGCTTTGAGGCTATGCATCAGCTTACACCCGCTTTGTTGAATAGGACAGCGGTAACTGCAGCTGCAGTCAGAACCCCACGCACGTTTTACGAATTTACATTTGGCCGCGACGTCATTGCACCGACCCCAATTCTTATGTTACTGCTCCTGGAGCTTGGATATGGCGGTGACACGTATCGTTTGTATTTCATGGTCATAAAAACAATTTCCTTTTTAGACGCGATGTCCACGTAACCACCCGAAATTGTCGCCAACCCATATAGCGCAGTTTGGGAGTAATAAGATAGATGCCGTAAAAGGTTAATGAAGGTTTAGCATTGGCAGTCGAAGCGACAGTATCAGGCGTTCAATTGATCAATATTGCTCTAGCATTCACAACGTACGAAAAGTACCTAGATGTACTCAGAGGATTTTTCTAGATCTGTTACGTCATCATTGAAGGAATGTTCAGGGAGTGTTAAAAGGAGTCCGTGCCAAACTAATAACTCAATGCAAGCCCCCTAGCAGCGCGAATAGCGGCAAACCAAACGCAGATTTCGCTCGAAGGGTTCTTGGGTGGTAATGACTACGTTTTAACTAAAGACTGCAGAGTTCTTAAAAGGCTGTGTGGGAGAGTTCGCTTCACGGTCAACGAGGAAGTCCAAGGAAAATAGGAGAGCATAGTTGGGCTCTCTTGCATGTGGAAAGTTGATGGACGAGAATGACACACATGTCGATGGCGTCCCATTCATGACCGAGTGTGGCGCATACGATAGAACGCAATCAATTTATCTCAGCTGGAGACTATAGGCCATTTTTTTGTGTGCTTGGGGAGGCTTGCCCTATTAAATTAACAAGCGTGACGGCAATACCCGGAGGTGTCCGCACGGTCACGGTAATCATTTTACCTTGATGAAAATATAGCACAAGTGCGAGAGCAGAACTTACAGCCAGTAAGCATGGAGGGTCTATACATATTAGCTATCTTGGCCTGCAAGGAATATGTTCTGCTTTAAGAACGAGCCCGACGTTGTATATTGAAGGGTTCTCTGTCTTGAGTAATATGAAAGGTTGAATTTTCTCGTTGGCTACGTGGTGACATCGAATGAATTTTTTGTGCACGATTTCTGGCTCTCGATCTGACCCTCATGTACCTCCGAGAATGTTTTTTGACATTTGGGAGGTGGCGGGCGTAACTTGTGGCTTGGGAATGGATGCAGCCGAATGCAAACGGGCTCTTTGTGGTGAGTTTCTCCCAGCACAGTAAAGGTCTAGACAGGAAAAAATTATGGGAATTTAATATTTCTCAAGATCTAGTGTCTAACAGTTCACAACAAAGTTTTATTTGAAATGCGACCTTATGAAGGAACTTTCCAAAAAGAGCGTTCTCTAAAGTGTGAACTGTTGAGAAGTTAAAAAATGCTTTTTTTATATCAAGCGACTAATTTATTCTTTTTTATTCACATAATATTCCAGAAAAAACAGAAAAACGGAATTGTTCGATCGGAAGATTAAAATGTAATTAATACAAGTAAGGCAATACAAACTTCGAAATAAAAACGAAAAGAATATATGAGCAATAAAACTGAGTTTTAGGAAGTGGAAAATTTGAAATTGTAATAATTACATCACTTGATTTTCAAGCTGCTTTCAGACAGTCAAAACAGCAAAATTCTTCACAGAGTCCTGGTGATCAAAGAAGAGCAATAAAAATTGAAGCTGCTTCTAGACCATTGCGAATATCACTAATTACAAATTGTTGAAACGATCATACAAGTTTTTCTAAATTTTAATCAAAAATACGTTCAGGCAAATTGTCATACTTGGATGTTTTGAGCTAAAACTATGAAATTTACGTGTTTTTTTGTCCCACCTACGCCGATCGGCTTTGTCTGTTTGGAGGCGCTGTTTTTCTAAGCGCCAAACCCTAGCTGTTCTAGGGTTGCTTTGTTTTTAAACGCCTTCTACTTTACTGAATTGACTCAAATCGTTGGTATTGAACGCTATAGAGTTCTTTCATGCTCTTGCACTATATTTCAACATTCCGATTGTGAAACTGCACTATAAAAAAATTACACCCATCTCCCCGAATGGAACCATGAGTAGGATCGGAGCGTCATAGAGGTTCCGTTTGCGTTTCCTTTATGTTTGTTATCCAAATTTGGTTGAAATGTACTGAACCCCATAATGCTCATATATCCTACTCATGGTTCCCTTCGGGTAGATGGGTGTAATTTTCCCTATTGCATGCGTATACACGCGAGTGAGACGAGATTGAAGTGGTATCTAAAGGTCTTTATTTAGGTTTGCACGTCTTCTTACATTGAGTATGACGGCCTTATGGTCGCTGAAGTGCACAGTCAGTGAATCTCGTAGCAGCGGTTGTATGCAGTCGTCGCCGTTGCAGTTAGGTAAAGACGAGAATGATACACGTTCCGTGGATTGCAGTTGGGTGTAATGGGGTGTTAGTGTTTGCGCTGATGCTCTCACTTAATTGCGTCAGCACACTCACTGACGGGGCTGTTGCTTCCATCCTACTTCATCGAAGAATCACGGAGTCAAGCGCAAGCACAACTGGAGTTGTTGTTGTTTTTGCTGCTCCTCTTCTATGGCACGTACCCACGCGGGGGATTGGCCAACAAACAGTGGTGTGCGTACGCCTAACCACCGCCGACGCCACGGGACATACCCCCCGAGCATAAGACGTGGGGGATTGGCCAAGAAACGGTGGTGTGCGGACGCCGGACCACCGCCGACGCCGCGGGACATACCCCCGAGCATAAGACGCTCCGCATCTAAAACAAAAATTAGCGGAGAAGATGGATTGGTTTGCACAGAGAACTGATATTTATTGTACACTGTCCTCTGAATTGCACACACTTTTGGTATTTGATATCACCAACTATGAGAGTTTGAAATCTGTATTGATTGCGGCTCCCACCACCCCTCGACAGTCGGCGCCCCTTCATACAGGGTACACAGAGATCGCGAAAGACTAAGACATACCCCATATTTTAATTCAGCAAAAAGCACAACTACAAGATTCCTATCACTCTCAACACATCTATCTCCTTGATTTCGTTCAGAATTTCGACTCTCGTCATGAAGTCGAGCGTAAGACCCGGGTTCCAATTTTAATTGGGACTAATGGTAACGAAGGGTGAACCGTAAAAGATGAAGCGTACACCGCACAAACATCTCACACGGCTCTGTGCTCAACAAAGATTATTGATCACCCCAAAAACGAGAAAGATGCGAACGCTGGCGCGAGTTTTTAAATAGCCTGCCATTTTATTAAATGTGCGATACTCTGTGGGGATAGCCCCCAACTTTACTACAGAACATGGCGTTGTTACTGCTCTTCAATATGTTCAATTTCATCAAGACAAGACGTTGGCTTTGTTGCCTTATATTTGAAAAAAGAACACCTGGTAAACCGACGTAATGGGTTTTGGCTTCGAATATTCAACACTTTTTTCTGTTGAATTGCACGTATATTTGCCGGTAGCAGCATATTACTTCTAATAACATGAAATTCTAATTACGCGACATCGCATTCTCGACATTTAGCCGTGCAGAGTTCAGTACGGGCGCTTAAAAGGGGTTCACCTTAAATTCCTAAAAATACAGGTAAGAGCTCCTCAAAAACGAAGGCTGTGTAATGAAATTTCAATTTTACTGAGACCAGTAAAGATACCAGCGCACCCATGCTACACATAAAACATTCCGCTTCAATGGTGCATAAACAGGGTAAATTAAAATATAATGCTTTCGTATTTTTGCATACGAATCGAAGCCCCATGGCGCTTGTAGAAAAATAGAACGCAAGATTCAAAACTTCATTCTTTAGCGCGAATTGCCTTCTGCGTGGAACGCTTATTCCCCTCTTTTTAGAAGTTTCAATGATAGCATCATTTAAAACACACAAATACATAAAACTTGCCCTCCGTCTGGCTGGATCGAATGATCCGGAATGTCAAACATCGATTCCCAATGGTGCCCTGCCGGCAAACGTCCCCTGGTTGAAAAATTCTTCATTACAATGGTGCACGGGCAACGATAACTAAAACTCTTTGTGGTTCTCATTACACGCTAAATGGAGACGCTGAGTTGAAAACGATAATGTGGTTTGTTCGCAACGAACTCAACAAGTGAAAATGAGGTTGCTGAATTGTGACATGAACAAAATAAACAGCACTACACTAAAACACGTCGTAAGGAGACAAAATATATTAAAACACTTTTGGGTAGCCGCTTTCGGCAATTTAACTTGTATTCGTTTGCACTTAATTATTTCAACGAACTTTAAACAGTAGCCCAATTACAAATGCAACAATCGGAAAAAATTCAATCAATAAGTCATGTTTCCCCGTATGCCCTAATTATCAGACTATGCGGCCCAAAAGGTTCATGGTGTTCTCTTACGTATTATTACGCAGAAAAAGCCACCCGTTCGGCACGCTTTGACGTTGGGTGAAAAGACCGCTTTCCTTCGATCTTCGGTGACTGCCCTTATGACGTCCGTAAGGCAATCACTGGAGGGTACATGAGAAATGCCTAGCAAATAGTAGAAGGGCGTGTTGCCTTTGTTTCTATACTTTCCGCGCTTGAATCTACGCCTTAGCACCCGCTTTCAGGAAGCCGCTAAGCGCCCGTGGTACAAAACGTTATATGAGCGTTGTGGATGCGCGGCAGAGAAAATGGCCAGCCCTAACGAGAGTAAGAAGTATTTTAATTCATAAGTAAGTTCAAAATTGTGCTCCAAGGCAAGAACAGAGTTTGTTACACTTACGCTATCCCCGGAAAGACTAGATGGAAAAAATTGCCAATATATTTCGTGGGATTATGACTTCCTAATGTATTGCAGGTGAAAGCCATGGCGCGTGAGTGGTATAGGTAAACTCCAGTGGCAGAAACAGTGATTTGCGAGTGGAAGCGTCTTTTTCTTGCTGCGGTAGCATGAGCACATCCTAAGGCATTATCTTGGGATATCTGATTTCATGTTGAGTGTTTGACCCCAATCAAACTTCTGTCGTCTTAGCAGGATTTCACGTTTGCGATGATGCTTATTCCGTCCTAATCTTGTTAGGTTCGCGCAGGAATGACATGGTAAGAGTGGGGGATTCAAAGGAAACCGGACAGGGACACACATAAGTTTTTTTTGCTATAATGAATTAGCACCCCAACTCGGCCTCTAGGCAAAGGTTTGTATTTGCAACAAGAAAAAGTTGCCCATTCAATCCCAATTACAGTGGGCAGCGTCAGAATTGTGTCTTCGTAAGCAGCAAAGACACTATCATTAGTCGTTTTATTCAGGTCCAGGAAGCAATCCCGAAATACATGAACAGAAAAATACTTCTTTAATGAATTTCCTTCATGGGAAAAAGATACTATTAGGTACTCTGTCAGGATACACGCAAAGTAAACAGCTCATTCGGACCGACTCCGTCACCAGATTTGCCGCAATGTCGAGCCGATGTCGAGCAATATTATGGTCGCCAATAAAGAAACGTACTGAAATTGAGCTTTGTACTCAGCCACGCACAAAAAGGCTTCCCCCCTAATTTGTTTGCCTCTACACTTATTTCCTAAATCTTTGACTGTCCTACCTTAGTGAAGAGGCAGTGCGTTTTGACTGTTGGATGGCTAAGATGCCATAGCCATGCAGGAGATGTTTGAGATGGCACTACCTACACAGCCTCTTGGTGTAGGCATGAACAACCGGACTGCATCGCTGAAATATTTGAAGGGGCATTGGTAAGTTCCAAAATTATCCCTGGTTTTCTTCCTCTCTCTGAGCGTAGCAGCGTTATTTAAACAAGTGGCTGCAATTTTCTCCCTTTTGCTGCCCTTTAAATTACAATAGAGTGGTTGGGCATCGTTCTTGATGGGCAACCTGATGTCTTTATTTCTTTCAGGTTCATGGTTGCATGACGCTAGTAGCACGAACACTTTAGTGCTACTTTCTAGTTGTGGAAACGTTTTGCAGGGTATATTTTAGTAAAACAATGCCATAAAATAACCAGCAAGAAGACTGTGACGTATTTGTAGCATAAGAAAATGATTGATAAAATACGTAGCAATGGGCGTCGTGTAGTAGATGCAACGACAATGTTCAAAATTGTTGTGCTCCCACATTTATTGTGTCCGCGCAAGCGCAGTGACTTGCTCGTGGTAACCGTACACTCGTCAAGCCTGATAACATAAGCTACAAGCAGCCTTGACCGGGCTGGGGACATTCCTGCCAAATGTATTCCAGAGTGTCTCTACGGCTGAGTCCGTCATGGGAAACACGATTACCGCAGTTGCTTGTTCTACGTGGCGAATGTATTGGCACAAAATACCTTGGTATGCACACTGGTGCCCTCGCCAATTTTTAATTGTCCCGCTGTAGGCAATATTCTTACCATTTTGAAATGCTGTAACACCTGCATCTGTGAATCGAAAAGAGCGGTAGGTGCAAATGTAAATTTCAAAACATGTATACAATAGTTCAAGTTTCAGCTTAACTCTCAAGTGTACCTACCCCTGGCAGTGCTGAATCTGGACAGACCCAGGCATACTGTTTCGAGTATCAATTCACAGAAAAAAGGAAAAAATCACCTTTTTATTGTTGTGAAAAACGTAGCGCTGGAATGTTCACATTATGCACCAAAATTAAAAAAACGAAAACAACGAGATAACACACCTAATTCCCCTCCCCCTAGTCTCAAGGTAGGAACAAAGCGCCACTAAAAAATCCAGCCTTCGGGGTAATACGTTTCGTGTCAATGCTGAAACATACAACATGTATGTTATATTGCATTGTTTTAATTTCTTGACGGCGGGTAATAAACCAACGTTTCTTATAGCACAATACAACTTCTTACGTTTTGTTTCCCAGAAGCATTTTTTGGGTGCAGAATCATTTTTTTCCTTATGGCTTTTACTTCTGTATCGTAAATACAGTCGCAATATTGAAAAACATTCGGCGGCGTGGCTAATTCTGCATTGATAAAAGGGGTCTCCAAGGGTGGGCGAACAAGAGCGAATACAATTCAATGATCGTGTTATAAACATAGGATCTACACTGGTGAACGTTAGACATTCAAATATACTATAGCCCTTTTTAAATATTCTGAGTTACTTCTGCTACACTCAAACACTACGCAGGTAATTTAAAGGTCACAAATGTGTTTTTTTTTGGCCGGCAGTTAAATCACCAATGTTTTCAGGTTTTTGATAGATCCTCCAAAGGGGTGATGGTATGCTTTTTCTCAATCAGTTTCCTCGCTAACACTCTCCCCTTCTGATTCGAAAGAACATTTTCATATGGTATTACCTGACCTGTTTTGCAGCCTGAACGAATTCTTCCACATAAGGCGCTGTTCCGTTTGATTAGAAATTATCCCTCCCAAAGTCCTTGAACTTTTTTATGCTGCGCAGTTTTACCCGAACTGTTCAATTTGTCTTTCCGAGACTCTGTGTTGCCCGAAACATAATCTAATTAAGACAAAAGACGGGTTTATATTGTGACGTGGCAAAGAAGGCACTGCTCGTAATGAGATGTATTAACAGTCAAATACAAGCGGGTGGCCAAAGCAGCTCGAATGTCTCAGGACCAGCGCGCACGTCCGCAAGGCTAGCAGCGTCGTCGTCGTCTCTCTAGGCTGTTGTACCAGCTTGGCAGTGGCGCATATCCCTGAATGAGAGGTTGGCCATAGCTGGACAGTTGCATTGCTAATCTGCCAGAGCCCGTGACATAACCTCCCGGCGGCGAAGGCACCGACCCGGTGCAAACAACGAAACAAGGTTAGAGGCAGCTTGGATCGCGGGAGTGGTACGGCTTCAGTCGGGAGACGTGCACGAGTTGCGACGTTGAATGAGATGAGGTCGAAGGCGTGAGGGGTCCAATTTCGTTGGTCACGGGAGTTACCATGCATAGGATGCGATAAGGGCCCGTGAAACAAACAAAGCAGTTTTTCAGACAGTCCGACGTGGCGCGATGGGGTCCACAGGAGTACCATTGGGCCAGGGGCGAAGTACACATCGCGATGGTGCTGCTCATAGCGCTCTTTCTGGGCTGTTTGTGCAGTCGATATCCTGGCGCGGGCAACCTGTCGGGCCAAATCAGCGTGCGCTACCGCGTCTCGTGCGTATTCGGTTGTGAATGTCCCCGAGTTAGGCAACACGGTGTCCAATGGTAAGGCAGGCTCGCGCCCAAAAAGAAGAAAGAAAGGGGAGTAGCCAGCAGCGTCGAGGTGAGAAGAATTAAGCAAACGTAACGTAGGGTAGTGGTACATCCCAGTCGCGGTGGTCGGCGGACACGTACATGGCCAGCATATCCGTGAGCGTCTTGTTGAAGCGTTCAGTGAGTCCGTTTGTTTGCGGATGATAGGCGGTGGTAAGATTGTGCTTCGTACGGCAGGAACGGAGGAGGTCATCAATAACTTGGGACAAGAAGTACCCGCCCACGATCCGTAAGCAGTTGACGAGGGGCCCCGTGGTGCAAGATGACATTATGTAGGAGGAAGTCGGCTACGTCTGTAGCACAGCTGGTGGGGAGGGCACGCGTGATAGCGTAACGCGTAGCGTAATCCGTGGCGACAGCAATCCACTTGTTGCCCGACCGGGACAAGGGGAAAGTGCCGAGAAGGTCCACTCCTACACGGAAGAATGGTTCTGTGGGAACATCGATTGGCTGAAGGGTGCCGGCTGCAAGCAAACGAGGAGTTTTTCGGCGTTGGCAAAGATCACAAGCCGTGACGTATCGCCTCACGGACCGGTAAAGTCGCGGCCAGTAAAAGCGCCGACGCACGCGGTCGTAAGTCCAAGCCATGCCAAGGTGGCCAATTGTGGGCGCGTCCTGAAGCTCGCGGAGGACGTCAGAGCGGAGATGCTGAGGCAGTGCAAGTAGCTCGTCAGGCCCGTCCTCGCGAAAGTTTCGTCGTCGGAACAAGATGTCATCACGAAGCATAAATTCACGCGTAGAAGGGTCCGCCGGCTCGGAGCTAAGGCGTTGGATGATCTTGTAAAGCGACGGGTCACGGCGCTGATGGTCACCAATGTTGAGCAAATACCCGCCGCGGTGGCTCAGTGGCTAAGGCGTTGCGCTGCTGAGCACGAGGGTCGCGGGGTTCGATTCCCGGCCGCGGCGGCCCGCTTTTCTGATGGAGGCGAAAAGCAAAAACGCCCGTGTGTACGAGATTTCGGCGCACGATAAAGATCCCAGGTGGTCAAAATTAATCTGGAGCCCTCCACTACGGCGCGCCTCATCGCCTGCGTTGCGTCGGCGCGTTAAAACCCTACAATCAATCAATCAAACAATCAATCAATCAATCAATGTTGAGCAAATCCGACAGAGCGAATACGCCGGGGTCGTCGTCATTGCCTCGAGGGTCAGGGGGGTCAACAGGGTGACGAGACAGGCAATCCGCGTCCCTGTGCATGCGACCAGACTTGTAGACGACCGAATAGTCGTTTTCCTGTAGCCGCAATGCCCAACGACAGAGTCTTCCGGTGGGGTCCTTCAGAGTGGAAAGCCAGCATAACGCATGGTGATCCGTAACTACAGCGAATGTTTTGCCGTACAAGTACGGACGGAACTTGCTGACAGCCCATACAAGTGCGAGGCATTCACGCTCAGTGGCGTTCGGCAGGGCTCAAAAGGCGACTGGCATACGCTATCACTCTGGTGCCACCTGTCTGTTTCTGGATCAAGACAGCTCCTATGCCATGCCCACTCGCATCAGTACGAACTTCTGTCGGAGCCGTATCATCGAAATGGGCCGAAATCGGACAACGGGTCAGACGGTCTGTTAGCGATGAAAAAGCCGGGCTTGTGCGGAGCCCCACGAGAACGAGGTATCGGACTTCAGAAGATCCGTGAGCGGGCGGGCTATGTCAGCGAAGTTCTCGATGAAGCGGCGGAAGTAAGAACATAAGCCCACAGAGCTGCGAACGTCCTTCGCAGATCGAGGGACAGGAAACTCTTTGACGGCGCGCACCTTGTCAGGGTCAGGTCGCACACCAGCAGCGTCCACTACATGTCCCAGGATCTTAAGTTGTTGGCCGCCGAAATGGCATTTGGACGCGTTGAGCTTGAGGCCGGCACGCCGGAAGACCGCAAGGATTTCCGACAGACGTTGAAGGTGTGTCTCGAATGTTGGGGCAAACATGATGACGCCATCCAAGTAGCAGATGCACGTCGACCACTTGAAACCGCGCAAAAGTGAGTCGATCATCCTTTCGAATGTCGCAGGTGCATTACAAAGACCGAACGGTATGACCTTAAATTGGTACAAGCCGTCCGGCGTAACGAAAGCGGTCTTTCGCGATCCATGGCGTCAACAGCAATCTGCCAATAGCCAGATCGTAGGTCGATCGACGAGAAATATGACGCACCGTGAAGGCAATCGAGGGCATCATCTATTCGAGGGAGCGGGTAAACGTCCTTCTTAGTGATTTTATTCAAATGCCGGTAGTCAACGCAGAAGTGCCACGAACCATCTTTCTTTTTCACCAAGACGACTGGTGATGCCCACGGACTTGAAGACGGTTCAATGACGTCCTTGTTCAGCATTTTCTCTACCCTTGGTTTGGATGATGGCTCGTTCCGTTTGAGACACCCGATATGGTCGCCGGTGTATAGGGGCCGCATCACCGGTGTTGATGCGATGCGTTACCTCCGAAGTCTGGCCTAACGGACGGTCGTCTAAATCAAAGATGTCCCTCTAGGATGCCAGTAGCTCGTGCAGTTGGCGAGCTTGTGGGGCGGAAAGGTCTGACGATATCATCTTTTTTAAGTCATCGGAGGTCGGTGGATGATCTTTCGGACCGTCGGAAGCACTTGGAGGGACATCAGGGGGCACAGAAGAGAGCTGGCAACCATCGAGCGGACAAATAGTGGCCAGTGACATTCCCAGTGGAAGCACTTGGTAGGAAGGACCAATATGCAAGAACGGCAAGCTGATTTGATTTTGTGCGACCGTGACGACTGTATGAGGAAGCGCCACGTTGTGCTGTAGGAGAACGTCAGTTAGAGGGGAAACCATGTACTCGCCGTCCGGGACAGGTGGGCACGGGGACAAAGGAACGTAGGTTATGGCTTTCGGAGCTAATCCTCGGTGTTCGGCAGAGCATAGACGGTGATAAGGTTCAATGTCGGCAACAGGACCAATCGGAAGATCAAGACGGAGGATGCCGGAGGCGCAGTCTATTAGGGCGGCGTGGTCAGTAAGAAAGTCGAGGCCAAGAATAATGTCATGAGGGCATGCGTCCAAGACGGTGAATTGAACTGGTATTTTGTGTCCTGCGATGGCAACCCGAGCTGTGCAGAGACCTGCTACGGTGGGTGTCCGGCCGTCGGCGACTCGTACAACGTTGGAGGGAGCGGGCGTCATAACTTTGTGCAGGCGGCGGCGAAGGGGCGAGCTCATAACTGAAATGTTCGCACCGGTGTCTATCAGGGCGTCCACACGAATACCATCAATATCAATTTCCAAGAGATTGTGTTTCGTCGTATTAGTGAAGAGAGGATTTTCGGGCCAGGTCGGAAATGCAGCATCACCTCCGGGTGCTGCATGAGCTAGTTTCCCGGGGAAGTAGCGGCGTAAGAAGCAGGTGAGGAAGGGCGGCGGGGTTGAGGCGAACGAGATTGGCGACGGTTGTGGGGACGGGGAGCGGCCAAAACGGGTGGTCAGGGGACTGCCGGGAACGTCACGCTTCTGGTAACCATGCATGAATTGGTGGGTCCTGTCGCTGGAATAGCTTGTATCAGGAAACCTTGGCTGCGGCGGCGACGACCAGCGGTAACGGCAGTAGCGGGGCACATGCCCGACGCGCGAACAACTGAAGCAAATTGGCCGGTTGTCAGCGGTGCGCCATTCGGTAGGGCTGCGGCGGCGGTAACGGGGTGGGGCGTCGTAACGGCTGGGCATTCCGCTCCGTGCGAAGAGAGTAGAGGAGCTTGCAGGAGCATGCCAGCACGTCAGGGAACACACAGGATTAATTCCCAGGTTGGCAACTTCTTCACGCACGACTGCCTGGATGAGTGCAACAGTCGGGGCATTTCGGGCATGGCCGTATTGAGGTGCGATAGCCGGAACCATGGCCTCTATTTCGCGGCGCACTATCGTCGTCAGAGGGTCCGTATGAGTCGGCAGGTCATCGGTCGGCGGTGGGCGGGGGGGCGTTGCCGCATCTGCACACGACGACGTTGCCGCGGTGTGAGGGAGGCGGGCGAACGAGGTGCGCTACGCGGCGACACTTTGCTTCTTCAAACCGGCGGCATTCCTTCAAGACGGACTCAACGGAGGTGCCCTCTTTGCAAATCAGCAAATTAAAAGCATCGTCCGCAATGCCCTTAAGGATGTGCCTAACCTTGTCAGACTCAGGCATGCAACTTCCCTACCTCTGTCCCGCCAGTCTTGGCACAAACACGGAGCTTCGGCGAGGACGTCACACCCATCGCGGGGACGATGCCACCAACCCGTGAGCCTGCATCCCCCAACCCCACAGTCATTGTCTCCCCACCTCGCGACCCCGGCTTTTCCTCTGGCGCTGACGATGAGGACATTGATCAATGGCTCAGCATGTACGAGCGCATCAGCACCCACAACCGGTGGGATGACACTTTCATGTCGGCAAATCTACCCAGCACCCTCTACCACAAGATGTGACGTGGCAAAGAAGGCACTGCTCGTAATGAAATGTATTAACAGTCAAATACAAGCCGGTGGCCAAAGCAGCTCGAATGTCCCAGGACCAGCGCGCACGTCCGCAAGGCTAGCAGCGTCGTCGTCGTCTCTCTAGGCTGTGTACCAGCTTGGCAGTGGCGCATATCCCTGAATGAGAGGTTCGCCATAGCTGGACAGTTGCATTGCTAATCTGCCAGAGCCCGTGACAAGATGTATACTCAACCTGGAATTTTTGATCTCCAGGATGAAATAAAGCATTTACGCATGTAGGAATAGGTCACGCGTTCACGTATACTCAACCTGGAATTTTTGATCTCCAGGATGAAAATAAAGCATTACGCATGTAGGAATAGGTCACGCGTTCACGTAGCTAATTCCAAAATGCATCAAAATTCACATGTTAGTCTTCTTCGTACATACTTCAAACTTCAAGGCAAGTTGGCGGAATTCTCTATTATACCCCGTTTAAACGCAAGTTAAATTGCAACAGGATCGTATTTAATATTGGCTGCAGTTGATCTGTCTCAATACATACATATTCTTGCGCAAATATACAGCTGGGTTCGAAATAGTGCTCGCATATTTTTGTTGCAGGCACGGACAATATCTTCATTCTTCAGTAACGTCCTAATATTTTTACCATTCAGAAAGAACTTTATTTGCTTTAACGCAAGTAGGATGCATAAAGTGGGTGGGAATTGCAAAGTGCCGACTGGTTGCTCGATGGGCCATGCTTAATGATGTCTGGTTTTGCGCGACAAAAGTCACTATAACTTTTTTTTCAGGTTTATCATTAGTCTGAATCAACCATTATGCTTCTGCGTTGATGTCTTCTCAAATGCAAATTACTTGACGCAAGTTTGCCAATTTCGTTGTTGAATTTTGGCTAACAAAATCTACGGAGGCCACCGGCATATTTTCTCTCTTGCTAAAGATATTGATGTTAAACTCCAGTTCTAATTATTCAGTACTGCCGAAGCAGGAACTGCGAACCGACTATGTGGAAGAAGGGCAAGATATCCACTCCAGCATGAGTTTACTACCGCAAGAATTTCAGCAGCCCATGCATCCATTAACACGTTTTTATTTTATTTTTATTTATTTTTACATACTGCAACCCGTAAGAGCTATGGCAGGAGTGGGTATTAGGCCTTTGCAAAACAAACTTGGTGTAATACTTTGCGAAGGAAAGTAAAATACAAAGTGGCAAGACACGGCATCACATGGTGGCATAATGAAGACATGGTGGCAAGAAGAGAACACAGTAAACATAAGAAAAAAAAGTGAAAAGGAAAAGAAAACTGTTCAAAGGGTATTTATGGATAACAAGAATTCATTTAAGGGCAAAGAAACGTATGTCACCGGATAAGTTATTCCAAAGTTCAACAGTTCGTGCAAAGAAGCTAAAATTAAACGTGTTAGTACGGGCGTAGAATGGTGTCATATTCAAAGGATGGTAGTGGCGTGTTGAAGAAGGTCTTGAACATGTTAAGTACAGATCTTTTGAAAATTTGCACGTCGAATAAATTATAGAATGTAATAACTTGAGAGACTCAATGTTCCTTCGCGATGAAAGTAGAGATAAGTTCAAAGATGGTAATGCTGACGTAGGTGAAAAAGCAGAGTCATATCGTCTGAAGATGAATTCTAATGGCCTTTTTTGTACCGATTCTATTTGTTTTACTTCGCACTGGTTGTAGGGTTCCATACAGGTGACGCGTATTCGAGCACTGGGCGGATAAGGGTCTTGTACACAGTTAGTTTTGTATCGCTAGGGGCCGCAGATAGTGTACGCCGGGAGGTAACCAAGTTTTTTTAGGGCATTAGAAGTAATGTAATCAATATGGAGGGACCAGGACAGGTTAGGAGTAAAAAGCACGCCAATGTATTATATTGGTAAAACTCTCAGCAGGGACAGTCCGTTAAATGAGTAGTTGAAATCTGAAGAACTAATCTATTAGTAAATTATTAGTAAATTATTAGTAATTTTATTGTTTAGGCGCATAAGCAGTGTCTTCAATCTTGGTGAGCAGCGCTAATTGCTGCGATGACCACTCCCTCATTCGTCTAGGTTGTGCTTACGGAGAGCCAAAAAAACATTTGGAAAATGTTTCGATGAATTACTTGGTTACAAGTCGAGTATGTTTAGGTCACTAAATATGCACTTAGGGTAAAGACTGTTAGAAGGCCTAAGTTACCTGGATAACGATCGCAGACCACGAACAACTTTTAGGTGTCTCCATTACGCCTTAGGTTTCATTTGCTTTTTTATGCTTGCTCACATCTCAAGTTTCTCAGGCCTTGTCCTGCCATTGCCAGGACGTCAACAATTCTGGTTGGTTCTGCTGGCACACGAATTCGGAGGTTCTTAAAACGCAGGACAAAAAAGGAAAATTTCACAACATCTGGAAGCAGAGAAGCTATGTATACTTGGAATACTGAAAGTTTGGCAGCCACGTAGCAGTGTTTTGTTATTCTGTACCTTAATCCACACGGGTGTCCCTTCCTTTGACCGATGAGAAAACCTTACTTGTCGCCTTTCTTTTGCACAACACGAGCGCATTCTTGTCATGCATAATAACGACACGCGGAGTCTGGAGCGCAAAAGAACAAGGATTGGCTACTACCTTTGCTTGTTTTTTTATAGAATAAAGACGCACGTGTGGAGTTGTTCTAGTGAGTTTGAGAAAGACGCTTCGATGTTTTTAAAGGGCGAATAAGCTCTTCAAAACAAAATCCGGTGAACGATGCATTAAAGAAAATGGTTTCGAATTTTAGATGTCGGGCACTGCCAATATTCATACTTTATACTTCCGGACAAGGAGAAGAAATTGGGTAGCAAATAGTCATAGAAATGTATAAAATAGGGTTTCATTAAACGGACATCCACTCAATGGCTGTCGTGAGTCAAGGAAGTTATTCAATAAATTATCGCACCAACACTGTTTAGTGACTTCAAGAAACCTGTTGCCGTACTGTGAAACATTTGCGTGGATTTTTGAAATGTTGCAATTTGAAGCTACCCGGAGCCAGGGACAGTTAATTTTCCCCTACTAAAATTTCCTATAACCTCCAGTGACACTTCCTGCTGATCACTGCTTGAAATGATGGACCATATAACAAAAATAACGACACATCACTATTTCGCTTGGTACCTTCCAGCTGAACAAGTTGAACAAATATTGAATTGTGTTTGCGGATACTTTTGGGGTTCTAAGGCAATAATATAAAGTATAGGATTATCACTCACTATTGCTACTTTCGGCAAGGTTCTCGAGACATTTTATTGCCAAAAAAGTTCGGGTTGCGCACTCACCTCAACTCATCAACTCATCCTTGATGAATACCAGTCCATTACTGTAAGGCTCCGTTCCGTAAAGTATAAGTGCATCGTTGGTCTCATGTAGCTGTGGGTAAACCATCAAACACACTTACAATCTTCAGTTTATGTCCTCCATCACTGCCGCTGCTGCTACCGCTGCTGCACTCGTCCCCTGCTGTACGAGGTCACGTCTCGAATACGGGCAAAGTGCGGCATCATTTGTGTCGGTGACGCTCGCTGCAGCAGAGCGGCTTTGGATGGGTGCCGCCTAAATACAGTATTAAAGTTCTTAGTAAGGAATAGCAGTGAGTATTTATAATGAGCTTGTGCAACGCTGTTAGAAGGGCTGTACTCATGAGCGCGTGTACCCTTTCAAGAATAAGTTCTATGCGTCATTTAAGAGATGGCTTTGCCTCCCCGAAAGCAACAGTGTTTTGCACATAATCAAGCAAGCGTTTTTTCCATAAAAACAACTCGAGTGAAGCAACAGACTGAAAGAGATTGTCAACGGAGCCTAGCTCCAGCACGTACTTAAGAGAGGGTTTATGGAATAATTGCCCTGGTTTTACCAAGAAACGTCGCCCGCTTGCTGCTTATGACATAAGCAGCGCTCTAGCAAACTAGAAACGGACAGATCTCTGGCTCCTTTCTCTGGTGCGGATAAATAAGTGAAGAGACACGATGATTGTAAGTGCTGGTTCAACGCTGAAGAGCCATTTGATATGAATGCGTTCGGTAAGAATCACCGTTGTAAAAAGAGCAGCACGACTTTGTCTCTAAGATTTCTTTAAGTTGTTATCGCTACCCCTTACCAGATGCTTTTGGCTTGTTTTTTACCCGCTGATTTTATTGACACAAATCACCAAAAACCTACATTGCTTCAATTGAGGCCATATAATTTCAAATTGTAAAGAAAGGTGGCCATCTTTCAGCCACAACAATACTTTTCTTCACATCTGCTTGTTTGTTAGAAAATCCGCTGTGTTTTTCCGACCGGACATCTATGGTGGCTTCGTGAAGACTCAGAGGACACCACCGACGACTGTGGGTAGAAACGGCAACGGCAACTTGACCTTACTTCTAAGGTAGCACGCAGGAACACTAAGTAAGCTACATCGCCATCTTTTGAACAAAAAGACTTACGGTATACATTAAGACGAAAGGCCGCCAACACCATTCAGCTGTAGAACTTCTTTTTCTCTCACTATTCCACTGAAGGATGCAGGTGTACTCATTCCATTCGTGTCGATGTTTAAAAGTCTTGTTTGGATTGCTACACCTTCTTTATTATTTTATGCCAGTTCATGCATAACGTGGCAGCCAAATCCTGTTATGCGTGGTATTTTGGTTCATATGGTCGCAATCCCACCCACCACATGGCCTCTTCCAAGCAAGTTTCCCAAATTTTTGAGTATGTATTGATATTTGGTTAATTTACACTTTTGCTCTTTTATTTTTCTTACCTTCTCAGCCGTTCTTGCAGCTAATGTTTGCTTTTTCTAACTTTTATTAACGATATACAATAACTGACACACAGTTTATTTCTGAAGGCTTAATGAGAGCACCTATGTCGTGTGACCACCTTTGAAAATTCCGATCATATATAGCAATACGGGTGTCATGAGCAAAGCTGTCGCCTCGATTTCCCAAACGGAAACAATTTTTTCAAGGTTGAAATAAAACGATATCACTGCTGCAAAGCAACAAAATATAGCGTGCTAGAGCCCATTCATCAGTGAATTCTAAGCAAGAGGAGGCGGGCTCGATTCCCAGCCATGGTAGCCGGTGTTCTGATGGAGGCGAAAAGCTAAACGCCCGTGTGTACGAAATTTCGGTGCATGTCAATGATATTCAGATGGTGAAAATTAATCCGGAGCTTTAGACTACGGCACGCCTTATCGCCTCCGTTGCGTAGGCGTGTTAAACACTGCAATCTGTCTATCTATCTTCATGTGTGAATTGGTGCGATTTGCGGCCTCTGCGCTTCTCCGTACTAATCGTGGAATTACGAACACTTTTTTTCGTTCACTATTTAGTACGTATTCACTGCAGATGTGCTTATACCGATAAATTTTTAGAGAAACATTTACTCAATATTTCTGCGCTATCTCAGATCGCGCTTTCTGAGAACGTCTGATCGTATCTCGAAACCGCACACAAGCCACCGCGTAGCCGATAACTCGAATACCGTGCCAAGGACCACTTCCATACCAGGCATTCGACTTCACGGTCCAGTTGCCGGGTTAGTTTTAATGCACAAAGCTGTATCTCTCTTTATACAAAATATAAACGCGGCCACAACAGCAATGTAAAATAAAAATGGGTGCCATGAAATCTAAATTTGCTTCAGTATTATTAAGCTTTAAAAATCATGTCCTTCATCTTCGTCATAACCATCAATTCTAACAGAACATCCAAACAACCACCACTAGCATCATCATTATCATCAGTATAAGCGATTGTCCTCAGTCCCTTGTGTTCGTTTTTCGTGCGAGCGTATATACGCTCGCAGCTTCGTGATACTTTCAATTTAACTTTTCGTAAAATACGGCCACAGGTCTTTTCCCGAGCAATAGAGAATGCTTTTCATCACCATCACCAACCTATCTACGGGACTGCAGGGCAAAGGCCTCTCCCATTAATTCATAATTACCGCGGTGCTGCGCTAACTTCCACCAATTTACCCACGCAAACTTCTTGATCTCATCTGCCCATCTAACTTTCTGCGGCCCCCTGGGGCGCTTGCCTTCTCTAGGGATCCACAATGTTACCCTTAATGACCAACGGCTATCTTGCATTCGCATAACATGCCCTGCTCATGTCCATTTCTTCTTAATTTGTACTAATATTTGCTTAACACGCGTTTGTTCCCTGACCCACTCCGCTCTCTTCTTGTCCCCCTTAATGTTACACCTGTCATCTTCAGTACCATTGCTGCTGAGTCGTCCTCAATTTAAGTTGAACCCTCTTAGTCAGCCTCCAAGTTTCTGCCGCGTAGGTGAGTACCGGTAAGATGCAGCTGCCATACACTTAATTCTTCAGCGACAATGGTAGGTGGCCATTCATAATCTGAGAATGCCTGCGAAATGCACCCCAGAATGTTTTTTCAGAATGCTGAATGTTTTTACTGCCACAAAAAGTTGAACAAAATTAGTTATGCCGGCCGGCAACCGCAAGTAAACGCAACTGAAACGACCCCATTAATAGGTTTCCTTCTTCAACCCAAATGAATGTACCTATTGTAGTGCGAAAGACGAGCAAGTGGCGCGCAGCCACCATGCAAGCACTAACGAACAACTGATTTGCTACGCGGCCACAACAGTAGTCAGCATTGTCCTTGTGATTGGCGTATGCCCGCTCAAGGGGATTGACCACCGGATTGTACAGATGACGACGAGGCAACAGGGTG
Organism: Haemaphysalis longicornis; assembly: GCA_013339765.2. Lineage (NCBI taxonomy): Eukaryota > Metazoa > Arthropoda > Arachnida > Ixodida > Ixodidae > Haemaphysalis > Haemaphysalis longicornis. The sequence continues at coordinate 5,348 of JABSTR010003329.1, read as the reverse complement.
AGCCACCGCAGCGGCATCGTCATCGGCATGAAGCTCGTGGAGTGCTCGAGACATTCTGCCGGCTGGGCCACCGATCCGTTTGCCACTTCTGAGTGCCCCTCGTTCCTTCCGCTGTCAAGGCAACAAACCCGCATTACATTTTGGTGGAGTGTGCGGATTCCATCCTCGTCCCGCTCCTCAGCTTCACCCCGTGTACCCGCAAGCCTGCAACTCCGTAGTCGCACCTTGCCTTCTACCGCTGAGTCAGCCATGCCTAGCGACGCCCGAAACACGACATCGCCTTCGCCATCGGCTGTCATCTGCTCCGGGGTGATCCGCGAGCGTGAGCCGGCGATGTTCACTGGCGCAGACGACCAAGACGTCGATGAATGGCTCTCGTATTATGAGAGGGTAAGCGCGCACAATAAGTGGGACGATGTCATGAAGCTGAATAACGTTGGTTTCTCCTTGAGGGGACTTGCCGAAAAATGGTTTCTCAACCACCCAGCTGATCGCGCAACGTGGGACGCATTCAAAACGAACTTTACGGCGGTATTTGACCGGCCAGCGGTTCGCAAGCTTCGCGCGGAGCAGATTTTGAGAGAGCGAGCTCAAGAGGCCGGCGAGAACTTTACCAGCTATATCGAGGATGTGGTCGACCTTTGCCGGCGCGTGGATCCTTCCATGCCTGAGCAAGACACCATCAAACATATACTCATGGGAATAGATGAGGACGCCTTCCAGATGCTGCTGGCGAAAAACCCTCAGAGCGTCCGAGACGTCATCAGCTTGTTGCAAAGTTATGACGAGTTGCGCAGGCAGCGTCGCCTCACTCGTCGCCGCCCTTTGGAGCGTGAGGAGCCGCTCTGTGAGCTGGCAGTTGGTGAAAATCCGTCGCTACTGAACCGCATCAAGGAGCTTGTTCGTGAAGAGGTGGCGCGGCAGATCTCTCTCCTGCCTTGTACATCCCTGCCATCGTCGCCGGTACCAGATCCTTGCTTGTCGTCGCCACTCCGTCGAATTATTAGGGAAGAAGTCGCTGAAGTTTTACCCACCCGCCAGCTGCTCCACAACCGTTGCCTGTAGCGGCGCCGCTATACGCTGAAGTTGCGGCACGGCAGGCTCCACCTACCGCTTACGTGCCTTTACGCCGTCCGCAGCCACCGCCTTACCTTCCTCCGGCCTTCCTAGGCACCGCTGCAAAGCAACCAATGGCACACGCCCGATAACCGACCGATATTCTATTTCTGTGGAGTTCCTGGTCACGTAGCGCGTTATTGTTGCCGACGTCGAGTTGCGCCGCCCGGAGACGCTTACCGAAGGCCAGTTTTTGCTGCTAACGTGTAGACTTCTCCGCGTTCGTCCAACAATGCCCCCTTCCGAGCCGCCCTATCGCTCGCCTCCTTGCGAAGCTCCCGAAACCCGTCGGTCGTTCTCCCCACGTCGTCGTTCCATTTCGCCGCTGCGCCGTCGTCCGAATGTTCAGGAGGAAAACTGATCGCCGCCGTTCCGGAGGCAAGAACTGCGGCGCCGTCGAAATACCGAAGCCTGGCCTGTCTGTTACGAATACGATTGAAGTCGTTATGATGGAATCACCACATATGCCCTTGTAGACACGGGAGCAGCCATCTCTGTTATAGCCGCCAAACGTTGCCGCAAATTACGAAAAGTGACGACCCCAATATCCGGTTTCCGTCTCCGCACAGCTACGGCGCATCACGTCGAGCCTTCAGCCGTTTGTACAAGCCGTGTCTTTGTACAAAACGCGATGTATGTAATCGAGTTCGTCGTTCTTTCCTCATGCTCCCATGACATCATCTTGGGGTGGGACTTCCTGTCGCGTCACCACGCTGTTATTGACTGTGCCCGCGCCGAGGTCGCCTTATTTCCGATGTGTGATACTGCAATGCACAAGGTAACCACTACTTTTAAGCTGTGCGCCGCCGAAGACTCCACAATCCCTCCAGCCTCTGCCGTTATCGTACCAGTAATCTGTGATATGGTGCCTGCCGCAACTGTTGTGTTTACCCCCTCTAATCTGTTTATGCGCCGACAGGGCGCCCCTCTCCCCTACGCCATTCTTGAAATCGAAAATGGCGCTAGCATGATCTCCATCTGCAATACCTCCTCTCTTCACCCTTAACCGTGCATCGTGGCGAGTCCCTTGGACGCGTCGAAGCTATTGACACTCGCCTCATTAACGACTTCCCGGATGCATCCCACGTTCTGTCGCTCAGCTCGCTAAGCCCGCCTCTTCCCCGTGCATCTGATTCGGCCGCTTTCGTTCCCTCCGTAGACGGCAACCTCGACCCTCTCCAGCGCAACCAGCTGCTCAGTCTTCTTCACCGTTTCCGATCCACCTTCGACTGCCAGCGCACTTCCCTGGGCCGCACGCAGACAGTCACACATCGCATTGACACTGGCTCTCATCCACCTTTGAGGCAGCGACCATACCACGTATCAGCCAAAGAGCGTTCCGTGATCGAAACGCACGTTGATGAAATGCTTCAGCGTGGTGTCATTAGGCCTTCTAACAGCCCGTGGGCCTCCCCGGTCGTTCTTGTTGGCAAAAAGATGGGTCTGTTTGTTTTTGTGTCGATTATCGACGACTGAACAAGATCACCCGGAAAGAAGTTTACCCGTTGCCACGCATCGACGACGCATTAGATTATCTGCAAGGCGCCGAATTCTTCTCTTCCTTAGACCTCCGCTCGGGTTACTGGCAGGTGCCGATGGCAGACGAGACCGGCCTAAGACCGCGTTCGTTACTCCCGACGGGTTATACGAATTCAACATGATGCCGTTCGGGTTTATGTAATGCGCCTGCCACTTTTGAGCGCATGATGGACGACATTCTGCGTGGCCTCAAGTGGAAAACTTGTTTATGCTACTTAGATGACATCGTTGTATTTGCGCCTGATTTTTGACACCCATCTCAGTCACCTGGAACAAGTTCTGCAGTGCCTTACCGACGCTGGGCTACAGCTGAATGTTAAAAAGTGTCACTTTGCTGCCCGCAAACTGACAATTTTGGGACATGTTGTTTCAAAGGATGGCGTTCTTCCGGACCCTGCTTAACTCCAAGCTGTTGCCGACTTCCCGAAACCGACCACCGTGAAAGCCCTGCGCAGTTTCGTCGGACTCTGTTCCTACTTCCGACGCTTCGTGCCCAACTTTGCGTCCGTCATTGCGCCTCTAACGAAGTTGCTCAGCGGAAGTCACGACTTGACTTATTAACCTGGTCCCCTGCTTGAGATGAAGCCTTTGTAACCCTACGCCGTTTACTTACGTCACCTCCCATTTTGCGTCATTTTGATCCTTCCGCGCCCACCGAGATCCCATACCGACGCAGCGGTTTAGGCCGGAGCAGTGCTTGCCCAAAGGAAGGCGGGGTTCGACGAGTACGTCGTCGCATACGCGAGCCGCACTCTAACAAAGGCGGAATCTAATTACTCTGTCACAGAGAAAGAGTGTTTGGCCATCGTGTGGGCTATTTCAAAGTTCAGACCTTACCTCTACGGTCGACCTTTCGATGTGGTCACAGAACACCATGCCTTTGTTGGCTATCGTCGCTGAAGGATCCCTCCGGTTCGCCTGGCACGTTGGTCTCTTCGCCTTCAGGAGTATGACATCAGAGTGATATTCGGTCTGGACGCAAGCACAGCGATGCAGATGCTTTATCTCGTTCACCTTTATCCATTAATGCGCCCCCGAGATTACAGCCATTGATTGCGCACAGGCATCTGAACCACTTGAGGACATGGCAGGGCAGCAACGCAAGGACCCTTGGATATCTTCCATTTTTGACATGATTTCGAACCCTACGGAACGTAGCGCCTCGCGGGCACTGCGACGTCAGGCCGTGCATTTTTCCATTCGTGACGGGCTTCTGTATCGCAGGAATTACCTCCCCGAAGGCCGCAAGTGGTTGTTGGTGATCCCCCGTCACCTGCGCTCTACAATCTGTGCTAATTTCCACACGAATGCGCAATTCGCCCATGCAGGAGTCTTTAAGACGTACCAGCGGTTGCGGCTGCGCTCCTCTTTGGGATGAATGTATTCCTTTGAAACGAAGTTCATCAAATCATTCCGAGAATGCCAACGTCGCAGTCTCCGCCGCAGTCACCAACCGCACCGTTAGAAAATTTGCCCTGCCCCGCGCGCCCTTTCGGCTGGGTGGGGATAGACGTATACCGCCCTCTGCCCCTGACGGCTGCCGGCAACTGTTTGGGTATTGTCGCCGTCGATTACCTTACGCGATACGCTGAGACTGCCGCGCTACCGGCTGCCACAGCGCGCGAAGTTGCAACCTTCATTTTGCACCATTTCATCCTGCGTCATGGCGCACCACGGGAACTTCTCAGTGACCGGGGCCGTGTCTTTTTGTCAGAAGTGGTCGAGGCTCTCTCAAAGAATGCAACGTCACCCACCGCAGCACTACAGCCTACCATCCCCAGACTAATGGGTTGACGGAGAGATTTAACCGCACCCTTGGTGATATCCTCGCCAAGTGCGTGTCTGCTGACCACTCCGATTGGGATGCGATTCTCCCCTTCGTGACTTACGCGTATAACACCGCGACGCAGACTACTACAGGGTTCTCACCGTACTTCCTCCTCTATTGCCGTGAAGCATCCTGCCCTCTCGACACCATTCTACCCTACCGACCCGACGCTTCTGAATACACGCCTGTTTCTCAACTCTGCAGCCACGCTGAGGAGTGTCGTCAGCTTGCTCGCAATTTTACCTCCGAAGACCAATTCCACCAAAAACATCGGCGTGACGGTGACAACCCACAAGTGACTTTCTCTCCCGGCTCTCTCGTATGGCTTTGGATACCCGCCACTACACCTGGACTTTCTAGCAAGCTCCTTTCCAGTTCCATGGACCGTACCGCGTACTCGAACGAACCTCCTCCGTTAATTACGTTGTGGAGCCACCCACCCCGTCGCCTGACCTGCGCTGCCGCGGACGCGAAACGGTACACGTGCATCGCCTCAAGCCGTACTACGACCCTTCCGTCGTGACGTGCCCTTAGGTCGCCAGGATGGCTCCCTTCGCCGCGGGGGTAATTGTAGTGCGGAAAGACGAGCAAGTGGCGCGCAGCAACCATGCAAGCACTAACGAACTGATTTGCTACGCGGCCACCAGCAGTCAGCATTGTCCTTGTGATTGGCGTATGCCCGCTCAAGGGGGTTGACCACCCGGATTGTACAGATGACGACGAGGCAACAGGGTCAGCCACCGCAGCGGCATCGTCATCGGCATGAAGCTCGTGGAGTGCTCGAGACATTCTGCCGGCTGGGCCAACGGATCGGTCGGCTGGGAACGGATATAATCGCCACCCTAAATGGATGTACCTATAACCA
>JABSTR010003328.1:0-43644 GCA_013339765.2 Haemaphysalis longicornis | reverse complement strand
GCAAATGCTTCACTACGTTTGCGTATGTACAAAGATGACCGGTTGTAATGTAATAATATGTTGGAACATGTGTCTTCCACAACTTGACTGGTGTGTAAGAAGAAATCAGAGTTTAATGCTGTTGGGAACCCTCTCTTATATGCTATGCTCATGCGTGACCTAGTGCCGACTGTTACCGATTACGCAAGCGTTGTCGGTAATGGGGATTTATTTTAGATCTTGGTTTTGTGTATTTAAGCACACTGCGTACATGGTTTCGTTAACATGGTATCTCCGATCAGAAGAGTGTGCTGCTGTCTTTTTCTTTAGAGGTATCAAGGAGCAGTTAAACAAGGTGTTAAAATTGTGAAAAATGTTTCTATGCAAGACCAATCCATCCTAGACTTGGATTTTATGTGACAACCTTTCCGATCATTTTATATTTTGGGGAATACCTTAAAATCTGCCATTGAGTTTTGCTTCTGCAGATATCTTGCTAGCACTCGTGTCCGTACCAACAAAAACAATCCGCGGATATCAAGACAAATCATTCCGCTACATCGCAAGATTAAAAACGTAAATCGCAAGATACTCCTCCTCCCAGTAAGTTAACTCCGGGCGAAAACTGTTCCGCAGCTGATCTTTCTGAAGCCAAGGAAAAAAATTTCCCCGCACTCTTTCTAAATTATAAAAAACTGGTGATAACTTGTTGCGAAACACAAGTGATCCGTCTAAAAATACCCGTCATATATTCATTACAGACGCAATTGACAGTGTCTAAGCAGTCATCGCTATCCACTTCAACAAATATTTTCACTGCGTATTTCCCATCCAAGAAAGCATGCCCTTTATCCTACTTCTTTCCAATCTAGCTTCTGATTTCATTATGTTGAAGGTATTAGAAATATGATACTCATTCTAAAAACCAGATCTCTGTTGGTCCTGACCCCATACGTGCCTTTCTGTACCCTTATGCTGAACCACTAAGTCATATTCTTACTCATCTTTGCGGATCCTTCGATGGCTGCAAAATCCCGATGACTGGCGCATGGCCTGGGTCGTGCAGTCTCTTGACAAAACAAGACCGCCTCTTCACAGCCACCTATGGGAACCTCTTTCTGATGTCTAGCATATGCAGACTTTTTTAAACACGTAGTATCCCAACGTTGTTGTCTCGTTTTTAGAAGCTAATGATATTCCAACGCCTTCCCAGCACGGATGCTGCAAAATTGTCGATATACGCTCTTCCAGCTCGTTACCATTATTCACCAATTACATTCTCCGTTGATGTGATGGTGAACGAAATTGACGTCACCTCTTGGGTCTTTAGTAAAGCGTTCCACCGTGTTCCGCTCAGTCAGCATATCCGAAAGCTTTAAAATTGGCCTACAACAACGTTCGTAAAATAAATCCAGTGCTATCTCTCTAACCGTGAGCAGTTTGTTAAAATATATAACTCCTGTTCGAGCGTCCTCTCGGCAACTTCCGGTGTTTCTCAGGGTAGCGTAATCGGACCTGTGCTGCGTGTAATTTAAATTAACCATATTACCGAGTGTATTGATGCACCTTCGACTGGTTTAAAATTGTTTGCTGACATTCCATATTCCATTCCCTTGTGAACAGGTTACCTCCAATCCAATGCATCCTTGACGGCGTCGCTGAATGGTTTGTCAAATGGGAGAAGGAAGTGAACTGTGATTTAGCTGCATTGCTTCAAGTAAATAACTAGAAAACCTACCCTTGTATTTTACGCAGTGCGTCCCACGCACTGAAAACAGGTGGAGGAATTTCATATTAAGGGTTTTTATGAATAACCGTCTCACTTGGTCTAGTCACACATAAAATTTGCAGCGCCAGCCTCCAATAAACTGGGTTCTTAAGGCATAAACTCAAAGCCGCCCCTCTCTTGTGGAGATACTAGCCTATTATTCTATTGGGAGGCCTCAACTAGAATATTTATGCGAAGCATAGGACCCATTTTAAAAAGGTTTTTTATAAACTAGAAACGGTCCGATTTATCTATGTCTTATAATAGCAGTACGTCGCCTTCGTTTCTTGGGATGACAACCATATAATAACTTTGGAAAAAATGGAGAGATATTGCACTTTAAAGTTTCTCTTTTCACGTCTCTCTCATCAATTCAACATAACTCAGAATTTTACATACAGCCCCGTTTATCTCGCATACTGAATACGGTCACATGCACACTGTAACGCCAATTTCCGCCTAACTAACGTTTTCACGTATTCTTTCTTTCCAGCTCAATGTATGAATGGAGCACCTTGCCTGCGGAAGTGTTTTCTGAGCTGGATGTTTGCCATTTTTAAAATGTTATATTGTAATGCATTAGCGTGTACGCCCTGCTGCTGTCACTGGTGCGTGGTTTTTCTGCCAAGACATGTTGCCTTGTTCTTGTTGTTTTATTTGATTAACATTTTGTAAATACGTAGTAACTACATCCTTTTCAAATGATTTATTTTGAATGTATTACACTTTGCACTTGCCTGCTTGTTTTGTCTGCAGACTCCAGTATCTCGCAAATACGAAATAGGAAGCAAATAACTATAGTTCCGAGAAAAGTACTTTCAGCCACCGCGTTTACATGTATATAGCCTATAAATCAGATACGAACCCAATTAAAGACGTTCATTACAATCTCTATTCGCCTTTTGGTGCGCACCAGGAAGAAAACAAGCAGGCAATAACTGGAGAGCCCCCATTTGGATTAACGGTTTCTTTTCCTCTAAACTGCTGATATAAAGTACGAATGCCAGTGGACCCCAACTAACGAGACCATCAACATTTGTAGTGGCTGTATCGTAAGAGTACGAATAACGATTGTGCAACGAACATGAGCATTTATACCTATGCCAAGGATCTGGGTCTAGCAATTGTATGGAAAGTGTAATTGTAACCAATCATTGCCTATAGAAGCTGTTTACGCTGTTCGCCATTTTTGCAATTTGCTCAGTAATCCTCTCGAACTCTTATCTGATGGTAAGCCCCTCACTACAGCAACAGCAAGCATTTCTGGGCAGTTGGTATTACCTAATGTATGTTGGTTTTATGGGACATTTGGGAAGGGTGTGGCACGAAGTGTGTGGAAGGGTGTGTGGTCGTAAAGTCTCGTTTCTTAACCCTGTTTTTTTTTCATAGAGAGAAAGTCCTCCAAACCATTAAAGGGCGCCCATGATATTTCGCGAAGACAGTGTGCGAGGGCACGACGCATAGGTACACTTAACTGTATGATGTCCAAACGACGTCAACAGGGACCCCTAAACTCGATACAGAATGACGCGTTTTTAATTAGCACGTAATGGGTGAAGCGTTACCGTTACCTAATATAAAACCATAAGATTCGACATTATACTGGGGTTACAATTGTAGGTCTGATATTAGCAACCGGTACCGATTAAAAATGACTTGTTTACTTAAAGATGTCATAAGGGGTTGACGCTCTGAAGTCTTAGAATTGCGGCTTCAGGTGAGCGCCCCAAGACCTGTATGTAAAAGCGGCCGTAAGTATACAAAAGGGTTTTATACCCGCATAGTTCCGCATATTAACGATGTTGCTTGAAGAGTCCTGTGAGAGTGTGAGAATCCAACTCGTGCATACAAGCAAGGAAGGGATAATATCGAAGGCGGTTTGACGTTCTTTGCCGTATAGGCCTCAACTAACCTTCTAGCTCAGTCCAGGTTCATGTCCGGGAGGTTGGTTACCCGTATGTTCATGACAGCCCTATAGTGACCGTTACACTTACAATTGAGGTGTGTCAGCATGGTGTGCAGCACACAGTCTCACATGATAGGGTCTAGGTCAGCTCTGGGCGGAAGGAAAGGACAAGAGGAGGAGTAATACACACGTAGATATATGAACAGCGGCAACAAACAATCCCAAACGCCAGTCCGACTTTGTCCCATGATATCTCGCAAAGCAGAGAGGCTTTACGCTGTGCTTGCAATAATTCTGCAAGCTCACATAAGGCTGACCTTATACAACCTCTATCTGTTTACTCATACCAGCAATGAGAGGCCATGCCCGTATTTATAAAATGTTCAGTAAAATAGGTCTACCGTGCTTTCGGGTGATATTCTGCGGTTTGCGTGGGACCAATGTAGGTGAACATTTGATTACTTGTGCCTTTTTAATCCTTCCTAACCCTCTTGAAAGCCGCTTTGCAATTGAGATGTACAATACGATATCAAGGATAATTTTCACGAAGTATTTTGCGAGATAAAGCAGCTTTTTTTTTAGTTTATGAACTAAAAATAGTAAATCCTCCATCTTTTAGGATAATATATTTACGTTGCTCTCTGTTTTCTCTTACGTAAACGAAGAATTAGGCCTTTGCGCTATGACATACCATTATTCTTAGCGTGGGACTTCCAGTTTTTAAAACAGTTTGCGTTTACGTGGTTTTTGTGTGCAATGGTTGTGATGTTGAATAAAAAACTGCAAGTCAAAACTGCAAGTTCAATAAGGCTTTCGCCTGAACGATAAGCATGTTATTATAAACTGGCGCTAATAAATAGGAAACTCCTGTACGTATTCCGGCAAAATTTTTGTCTCATTGGAAAGTGACCATAATGACTCCGGCGGAGAGACGAAATATACGAGAATACACTTAACCCATGAAACGCCGGGAGCAAACCAAAGCAAATCTGCCCTTGGCAAGCAAGAAATAATTATTAACAAATTATAAATGATCACTGATTCTTAGTGATGGATAATACGATTGCATTAGAGTAAATAAAAGTAAATTTAGAGATCAATTTTTGTTGCGATAAATAGGGCTCAGGAATGAATAATAACTTTTAAGGACTAGTGGGGTCTGGTGAAGGCAAATTATATCAATTAGGATAGTTTACCCAGAAAACATTGGGTGTATTGAGATACATTAGGCGAATGCCGGGGTTTTTGATAGTATGATAGTATGATAGTATGATAGTATGATTTTGATTTGATGGGTATGATAGTACTCATGTCTTTTACATGGGTACTATCAGGATTTCGTTGATTAGTCTAGATTTAGGTGGGATATCACAGGAATTGGGCCAGGAGACGAAGTGGATGAGGATAAATATGTTTTGCACGCATAGTGTTCAAGTTGAATTCAGAGGAAGTGGGGTGGAATGAGTTCGGTCAAGATAGATGAAGTTGGCTTAGTGTGGATTAAATTGGGGTGCGGCGGGTTCAAATGGAGAGCAATTGAGCACTCTAGAGTACTGTGGCTGATGTGTCGATGCGTGTACAGCCATGGATAAATAAAATGCGAAAACGAAGATATTGCCGATATAAGCAGAATTCAATTTTGCTGCTCGTAGAGAGTAGAATAATGATAAACCATTGGTATATTGGGAAAGCCATATATTGCACCTTTATTACCGGAAATAGGAGAAGCGTAAATTTGACTTGCATGGAAGGAAATTGAGCTGTTCGTGTGTCTGCCTTTCCACCTGTGTCCGCATTTCACTTGTCCTTGACTGTACCTGGGCTTAAAAGGCACCTGTCAGCTTCTTAAACCGCGAACCATTACCGGCCTGTCGAGGGGGGGGGGGGGGACGGGAACAGGTGTCACCCGACTTTAGAGAATGGGGTACTAGACACTGAATTATATACATCGGTGTTACAAATGCAGCGGGTATTCTACCGGAGTGTCACGTACCCACAGGGTGAGTAGTATATTCGCGTAGCGGTGTAAGAACGTGGCTTTAAAAATACGATGTTGCATCTTAGGCGCCGATGATCATCATTACCAGCCTGTCTACGCCCACTGCAGGGTAAAGGCCTGTCCCATAGAGCTCCAAATATCCGGTCCTGCGCTAAGTGCGACCAATGTTATCTGCAATATTACTTTGTGCCGCCCGTGGCACGTTTGCCTTCTCTGCAGATCCATTCTGTTACGCTTTGACCCGCCGTTATCTTGCGTGCTCAATAAATACCTTGCCCACACCCATTTCCTCTTCATAATTTGTAATAATATGTCCTTAACACGCGTTGTTCCCAGTCCCATTCCGCTCTCTTGTTCTCTCTCAATGTTACACTATCGTCCTTTGTTTCTTGGTCAGTGAGTCATCTTCAATTTAACGTGAACCCTTTTAGTGAGAAGCCAAGTTTCTTCCCGTAGGTGAGGGCCGGTAAGATGCAGCTGTCATACACTTCTTCTTCAGCGCCAATGGTAGGCTGCCGTTCATTATCTGAGAATACATGCCGAATACGCTACACCCCATTTTTATACTTCTAAGTATCTCTGCCTCATGGTTGGGAAACGGGGTCACATTTGGCTTAGTAGATATATTTGGTTACCCCTTGCACTGCCTCGCCACCTATCTCAAACCGCTGTGCTCTCCCGCGGTTATTGATCATTACTTTAGTTTTGGGCATTAGAATTTTCAGGCCCACGGTTCGAGTCCGTCCAGTACGGTAGGCATGCTTTGCAATGCGTGCCCCGATTTACTTAGCAAGAAAACGCCATCAGCAAAGCTTTATGAGGTATTCTCCAGACCCCCTGACGCCCACATGTTCTCTGTCAAATGTTCTAAATGCCTCCTACAAACATGTTTTGAATAACATTGGAGAGATTGTGTGCCCTTGCCTGACCCCTTTCTCATTAGCATTTTGCTGCTCTTCTTATGAATACGCCAATTAGTCTCTGATAGTCTAAATATTTTAAACATCATTTTTCAATGACAATCACACGCCCATTCTCAGTGAAAGCGTGATAGTTTACATTGCCGCACCCAATGTTCGACCGGCATCTTCCCGAAAGTATTTGTGGGGGAACTAATAATAAATACGCGTAAACCGTGTTCTAGTGGTGGTAAGTTGAAAGATAGTTTACGCGCATATCTGCTTCTTCAAGAGGTTATTTACTACACATTTCAGAGGGACGGCAGTGCAGTTATTTTGCAGCAGAAACAACCCCGACAGAACAAACAGCTTCAACTTCTCATTTCTTTGAATATGACATACCGACGTTGTGGTGTTCCGAAAGATGAGTGCACACTGTTAGTGGCAGTGTGGTTTAGGCATTAGACAAGAACTACCCTTTGTATATCATATATTTATTTTTACAGCGGACTCTAAATCTTCCTGCTCCCTTTGCCTTTGTTTGTATTGTTTCTATCTCTCCTTCCGTAGACAGCTGAATACACATCATAGCTAAAGTTTCGGCTACCCTTGGTGATTTAGGTCGTTGCAGTGTAGGTATTTATGTAGCCTGCGGTTTTCGTACTTTGTTACAAAGGGAAACCTACAGTGACCATGAAAGCAAAACGTGTGTTTGGCTTGTTTAAAGCACTGCTTTTATAGGTAGAAATGTCAGCACAGTTGTTCTTGGTAAACTTTGAAAGAAAATGTCAGGTTTCTGGTAAAAAACAGATAAGCGCACTTCTCCCTAGCCCGTTTTCGGCGGTGTGTACAGCATCTCAAAACTTCTTGTGCAATCTGCGGTCGCCTAGCAGAGTCACAAAAACATACGTAAGTGGGCGAAGATTTGGCTTTTATTTTTGCACAAGAGTATAATTTCATGCAACGTGAAGGTAACACACCAGTGAATATGTTTTCGTTGTTAACGTTTTAGCAAATATGACGCCGCCTGCAGACATTACGTCACGTTAGAGCAAAACGTTTTAATGTTTCTGCGGTTTGTTTCGGCAAAGCTTCTTTCAAGGGAGCAATAGATCTCACGCAGCAATACAATTCTGGTGAACTTTGTGAATGTATTCATGGATTTATATATATATTCTCTAGTGTGGGGAGATAAACCATTTTACTAGAGTGAAATCACAAACAGCGCTGAAAATTCCCAAGGTGAAACATAGCAAAGCTGATGAAAACCTTTGCTTCATTACGGGTGACTGGAGTGCACAGGCCTCTGTCACAGGAAGCAATAAGGTCATATAACTCTCTCCAGTATAGTACAGCCGGAGAATAGGATGTAACTGTGTAGGCCGATAGTGTGTGTCACGTTTTTTTGGTACTAGATAGAGGAAATAGTGCAGCCATTCGGTTTATATGCGCAAATGTGTGGCGACATCATGCAATAAAATTATTTACGCAAAACAAGATACTTTTTTTTATTTGTGAATGCTGGCTGCTTTCAAAATTTACGAAAAACTGAAATTGTCCCGGAAAAGAAACAAGTAAACAGAAACAGCATCTAGCTACACCTGCGATGGCTACTATGCCGGATAACCGTAAAAGGCGGAACAAAAACAACAGCAATGATAGCATCCTATTAGAGTACAGAGTTGTGGAAGTTGGCATTTAATTAACATTCGCATTTCCTTGAAGCAAACTTGCGAGCATAAAATACGAAGGCGGAAATGACAGGCGCGAACAAATAATACATGTTACAAAGAAAAACGTAGAACCGCATAATAGCGTTTACCAAAAACCGCACGCTTCTGTGAAAATCACGTCACTATGCGGATTTCCTCTGAAGTTGACCGAGCTCCTTTTCTTAGAACGCAGTGAGAAAGTTCTTAGACATCTGTCAGCTTCAGGATATTTTGATATACTTCGGATATTTCTCCTTCGGTTTTGGCAATGCAGCTCCGCAGGACGTGTGGCCTTTCAAACTCCGCCGCCTATGCTGCGTCGGCAGTCAGCCGCGGAATATACGGCGCGGCGAGTGATTGCAGCGCACGTTTGCTCTCGCACTAGGTCATTTACGCACGTTTATCTAAGGTAACAATCGCGACAGGATAGTGGTGTCTTGTTCACCAAAGCAAACTTGAAGTACAAGGGCCGAGCCGTGTGTTTCTTGTTTCAACCTGGTTTGGTCCAGTATTTTTTACTGCATTAGGCATACGTCACAATTGGCCCTGCACGAAAAAGTTTCCGTGAGAGCACATTTTCCAGCTGACATCTGGGGGTGGCATGACAGTTAGAACATATAAATGGAGAAGGCATCCACAAATTGTGTTGTGCGTTAATTAGCTTTCGCGCTGTCCGAAAGTGTCATGGCCTGCACAATATTTATAAGGTTCACCGAAATGGAGGACCAGTTGCCTTTACAAAAACCTCAGGCTATCAGACGTTCTAGATGTTGCTGCATATAGCATAACATAGCATAAAATCTCGTCTGCGCAAAATTTTATAGTAATTCCTGCATACTCGGCCTGGTGAACCACTCTCTAGGAGTTCCCAATCATACACTTTGGAAACTCATCGCCATCTATAGTAACAGTTCTGCAGAATTTGCGAAAGGTGGCCAATATTATCAATCTGTTAATTTATAATTTTTATTGTTCTGGCTATTGTTTTAGTTAGGCAGGACAGTGCGCGCTGATTGTGATGAGTCCTTCTAACCCTTCACTTACCGCATATGGCCGCCGATGTAGTAATAAAAAAACGACTGGGGCCCTTACATACGCTGAAAGGGTTGGCATTCGAACGCATTTGGCCTAATACAATCAGGGAACAGGCCTTGCGGTTCTTACCGCTGCTACGTTCCTCAGTAGCTAATCCCCCTAAACGCAATCCCGTTGTAGCAGAACCGCTCGGCACAGCAGCGCAAGCGGCTCCCGCGAGATGGGGATTTTTTTTCTCTCCGGTCTGCCGCCGGCTTGACGACAGTGCGCCTGAATGGAAGACGCGTATTGGCGACGTCCCAATGGCTTACTACTGGGGTCATTCCCCCGCTCTCTTCAATGGTCGCCGTCGGGGGAGGCATGACTTGTCCGGCCGACTCCTGGCATTAGTCCTGGCGCCGTTGCCGCCTGCTCGCTTGGGGACCTTTTTCCTGTCTGTTTTGAAGAACGCGGGGTTCCCCTTCTTTCTCTCATCGGGGGATGCTCTCAGCGTACGCATCTTTGGAAATAAACAGTCTTGTCTTGAAACTGCAAACCAGCTCTACGTCTGCTTTCTTGTCTCCTTCAGCAGCAGACATTCCGGGCTGCAAGACCGTCATTCGGGATATGCCGCCATAGCAGTCAAATGGAATTGGTGACTCGACTTTGAGAGTGGGACAATGGTGGATACGGTCATTTTGTAGTAGTGTTGAGTGGGCGTGTCTCTTCTGGGTCTACTTGTCACGGCTCGTTTTTAGGTGCTGGCCGCGGGCTGGGGCACGGGGCGGAGGGCGTTGTGGATCGAGTGTTGGTGACGGCGGGCCTGGGGTTGCCCGACATGCCCCGTGTATTGTCGACGATCCCTTTAAAGCCGAAAATGTGCGAACTTGGGGCGAGGATACTGATGAACCCGCCCACTCCACCAAAATGTTACCTGGCGAAAATAAGATGAGCGATGACGAATGAGGGAATAACTTTTGGTGCGTAAGCCATTTTGGCATGAGCACGTCTCTAATACTATGTGCTTCTTTCCATCGAGTGTGGGCAAGCATGGTGCTCTAAGTAATAGTCCGCTTGTTCATCCTTTTCATATGAACATATTAATATGCTGAGTGTGTGTCCGTTCCATTCGGAACTCCGCTCGGAAAATTTTCAAGTATATTTGTGGTAGTAATTTTGGACGCAAGACGACACATTCAATGTGGCAGTAAAGTATCACGAGCAGATCAAAACTATTTCACATTCAAATTACATTAGCACAGTATATGTCCCCGAAAAAATTATTTTTAATGTGCCCTAGGCGTTGTGACTAAGTCACTACCCTGCGACTTCGTATTACAGGTTTCACACCCCTCCGACCACTGACGACTGCTGTCTTCGTAATTGGCAAATCGTGTTGAATAGCTGCATGAATAGTTAAAATGACACTGGAAATAATAGAAACAAAGAGGCTGCGAACCCTTATACGGTAGTTTTATGAACCCAAGGTGAAAAACTAGCACAGTAGCGTTATTGTAACACAGGAGCTTACCCCTTTCCATTCAAAGCATGTGAACAGACTTATCTTTACATCCAGAGCCGTGGCGCACGTGATGTAGGTGTGTATGTTCATTGCATTGATCCTTGGAGTCCCCTGGGACTATAAGAATGCGTGTGGGAAGCAACGCCTGAACTGTGACATGACTGAAACCCGCGGGGTGGGTGTGGAGGGGAAAGTGAAATAGAAACGGCTGGAAAGTGAACAAAAAGAATTAAAAAGAAGGGGGCCCAGCATGCAAATAACCTAGGTCCACTCGCTGAGGGGGAATTGAGAACCTGTGAAAATCAGCCTTGTCTTATATCCCCCAATA
Source organism: Haemaphysalis longicornis (assembly GCA_013339765.2). Classification (NCBI taxonomy): domain Eukaryota; kingdom Metazoa; phylum Arthropoda; class Arachnida; order Ixodida; family Ixodidae; genus Haemaphysalis; species Haemaphysalis longicornis. The sequence continues at coordinate 32,517 of JABSTR010003328.1, read as the reverse complement.
TCGTTCAGTCCCAGTGCTATTACGCTTTGTAACTGTTGACTAAAGAACGCGTGTTAGATGAGAAGAGTTGAATGTCCAATCTGTTGACTAAAAACGCGTGTTAGATGAGAAGAGTTGAATGTCCTATGATTGAGTCGAAACGGTGTCATTGTAATGTCGGCTCCCTTGTTCGAGAAAAGAACAGTTGCGCTTGTTCGAGAAAAAAAGCAGTTTGATGTCGTAAGCATCAGACACAGTAAAACAAAAGGCGAGAAGAATACCCTCATAAAAAATCCTGTTGTGTTTTTGATGTATTTCTGTAGAGTTTTGTCTTCCTCTTGTATAGAGATTTTGTAGAGTTTGTGAAGAATTTTTTTGACGAGCTCTTGACGTGTTTCAACAAGTATTTGGCCACGGAGTTTCTGTAGAGAGTTTGACGAGTGATTTTCTGTAGAACTTATGATGTATTTTTGCAGCCTTTTTAAGTAGATTTATGCGTACTTCTTGATGCACTTCTCATGGAGTTTCTGTAGAGAGTTTGACGAGTGATTTTCTGTAGAACTTCTGATGTATTTTTGCAGCCTTTTTAAGTAGATTTATGTGTACTTCTTGATGCACTTCTATGGCTTTTATGATGACATCTTATGTACTTCATGACGTATTCTTACGGAGCTTCTTCATTTATTTCTGCGTACTTCCTGACGTGTTCTTGCCATTTTTGTAATGCGTTTCTTGAACTATGTGAATATTTTAGGTCAGCAAATTGATACATAATTACACATTTTACGCTTTGCTGCAAGTAAGTGTTATTGGGCAAAATAGGGGCATTTTTGGCAGTCACAAGATGTAAATCGGCAGCATTGATAGTCACACATAAATTTAGTCAGACAGCGACAGCTAGCTGAAAGGCCAGCCAGTCAAAGCTGCTGAAATATATAAGCAGAGACAAAACTCAGCGACTCACGATCGATTTAATTTTGAGACAGCACTATGCAGCTGACTGACCGACAGCCTTGATTTCCCGTGACACTACGGACAAGAGGGTCGCCTTGATTAGCTGCTATGGCACGGCAAACTTGGCACATGTGCAGGCTGGAAAGAAAGAAAAAGCAAGCTGATATCAGACTACAACATATCAGAAGTAACATTTTTTTTAAATATCCTTTTTTTGCTAAAGTTATATTTTTCGTTTGACTCTCTTCGATGCTGATATTTAGCCCATTTTTAATTTCCTTAAATGCTAATTTGATGATAAATTCTTGGCAAGAATACACTAATTCTCATTTGAATACTTGTGTCATTGCTTGAATTTTTTAGGGTTGCATGTGTGCTAAATTATTTTTACATGAAGCGTACCAGCAGTGGTAGTAATTCAAAAGATTTTGCTCACATATACATGATCTCAGTATAAAAAGCCACCTCATGTCACTAGACGTTCGGCACCAGCAAAAATGACTGAAGGCTAATAAAGTTTTATCTGAATCCCCAGAATGACAGGTTACCAGCCAAAAAAAGCTATGCAATAAAAGCACCAATGACGAGTTCACTTATGAATAATGTTTGGACACCTAAATAGCTTGTGTGCCTGTATACACAGGACACCTATGCGGTTGTCATTCTCATTCTCTGCCTATGTCCGTTGTCATGTCTTGTGCAGTTGTAAGTAGCTGGCACACATGAGAAGCCCACAATGTTTTAGGCAATATAGATGTCCACAGGACCACTGCTACAAGGGAGGCTCACTAACTGTAAAAAGTACTGATTAATATTTTGTTGTAAGCAGCTATTATGCAGCTTCGATGTCTGCTCTCTATCAATTACCATCAGCTATTTTGCAATGCCTTTTCAATGCCTCGAAGTTTTTTTAGCTTTCAAATTCATTCATTGCTGAGACGTGCGAAGGAAAGTTTGATCCCCCGCTTAAGCGGGTGAACATGTGGATCCCCCGCTTATTCCTTTGATAGACGAGAAAAATCCAAAATACTATCCACATTAAAAACCACTGTTCTGAACGATGTGCAGGAAACAAGTTGCCGTAATTGATGGACAATTTATGCTCAGATGTCAGCTATTTTGAATGCATAGTATTCTATGGCTAGCAACACGTAGTGTTGTACGGCTTCGAGCAAATTTTCATTCATGGTTTTTTACCACAGCAGCTTTTTCCACTGCAAAAAACCACTAATGCCATGATGGACATTCCATAATAGTTAGCCTGAAGACGAAATACATTTAAGCAAAACTCTTCCAACCTACTACCATTGGTTGCGTGGTTCATGTCAACACTGCTTAGTATGCTGGCAAGGCGGCCTTGGGCAGACATAAGGAAAAACACAAATGCACAAAGAAAAGTTACAGAGCTTCCTTAAATATGTTCGGTTCGTTTCAACGAAAAAATTAATGCAGGTTTAAAAACTGTTGAAAGGAGGAGAGACTAAGCGGCACAGAAAAAGACCTGCCTTGTGCTGCCGTAAAGGGTGCCAAATACAACAAAAATAAAACAGAAAGGATGCTGTCCGTGTGGGGAGACGTGAGCCAAAGCAGAGCAAAAATAAGCAACGGGGTGAACTATTTTGTCATGAGCAGCGCCAACAAACCAAAATGTACAACTGTAGTAATGTTGGTAAATAATCAGCTCCACAGTGCAAAACATACAGCACAAAGGGACAAGAAAACACAGGACAGGCTCTGAAGTTACACAAAAATATGCCGCCAATAGATGCACAAAAAACAAAATTTAACCCGATGAAAGCCTCGGGCATTATTGGGTTAAGTTTCTCTCATTTTTTGTATGCATGCTGGGTATACATTTTTGTGCAACTCCAATAAGTTTATTTTAGTTGACATTCAGAGCTTGTCCCATGTTTTCTTTTCCCTCTGTCCTGTCGGTTTTGTGCTGAGGATATAGACATGTACAATTGCAAGAAACGCAATGAGGACGAATAAACTACAATTGTTACACACTACGTGAAAGTCCCTAACAAGGGAGTTCTGTCCAAAATTTTTAAATAAGCATTGAACCAAATATTTCAAAGCTGAAGCTATACTAACAGCTTACTGTGTATGAAGAGATCTGTCAAGGAAGTTTGAACAGCAACAGGTACGGATAATGCATGTTGTCATATTTATAGCTTTAATAGCAGCAAAAAAGACAACAAAAATTTTTTTCGAGTAATTTTTCAAGTTTCAAATGTCCCTATCAACGTGCACAGCTACGGATAAGTCGTCACCTGACAATTACAACCAACCAAACTTCGCACGCCCACAGAATAGTCATCAGGCACAAATATGTATGTGAATTATTTCCTTTTCTTTACTGTTCATGCTCTTATTGGAGCAGCCAAATGTACACTGGCACTAAATATTGAGTAGAAAGTGTTCACAATTTACATTAAATACAGTAGTCAAATCCCAGTCAACCTTAATAACAGAGCGAAAAAATCCTTCAAGTAAATTTTGCAAAAAGCCATAACTCGCTTGAAAAAGTTTTCTAGCAAAAGAATATGTTACCAGGCAAATTGCCGTTTGTAAAACATGAAAAAAAAACAGCATGAAAATTGGACCTAAGCTCACAATTGCAAAAACACAGGACAGGAACAAGTGCTAATTCTCAGCTGTTCATCAACACAAAGAATGTATATATGCACCGAAATATCGCACTGGTGCCCAAATGCTTCAATAATGCCATTCATTCGAACAGGCAACGCCTCTTCCCGACATCCCTATGTGCATCCAAAAGAAAATATTGTGTGTAAGGTGTTGAACCAAGGTTTATTTTTCTCTCTTTGCGTCACACAATTCATTAATGATATAGCCAACGAAATGGGCACTGACCACTTGCGACAGGTAAAATTGCGATTTGGCCCACTTGCCCCCCATTTCCTCCCCGTTGTGGGGCGTGCAATCGTGACCAGCAATTCAGTGGGGCTAGGATTTTATGGCAAAGCAGATACCAACCAGCCCACAAGGTCATTAAAGCTTTTATGAAGGGATGCTCAGCAGGGCACTACTGTTAAGTTGAATCGGTCTGAAGTTTTTTCGTGCATATTTAAGTTTTTTTTATCATTACGCGCACCTGCTTCGGTTGACGAGAGGGATGATCTGCCTTTATAAATTCAACTTGGGGGTTCTACGCGCTGAAGCTATAGCTGGTCTTGAGGGGTGCAGTAGTGAATTACCGGCACTTTGTTTTTTTTTTCTTTCATTCCAAAATTGGCTGCTGTGGCCAAAAGAACCTCTCGAAATGGTTGGCATCATTCGAGGTTCAGCAGCACATCTGCGTCTCCACAAAAGTTCAGTATATACATACATTTAGTGTGCAATAAACAAATGAGAGTCAGCTCGTACCTTGTGTTGTTTAGATTGTAAATCTACATCAAGCATTCGCAGTGCTACGTTGTGTCGGCAAAATTCTAATCTGCACAAATAGTCACCAAAAACGGCACTGGTGTAAGACTGCTTAAACACCTTCTAAAGAGTCCCTAGCGAAAAAATGATGACTTCAGATTACTGAAATTTCGTTGTGCATGTAACAGCAAGACGAAGTCCGTAAAAACCATAAAACAAACGTGTTCACCCACTTTTGCATAGACTGCCAAACAGTCGGCGATGCCCGATGAGGAAACAGCCTCGGTCCTTGAAGTAGGCCGCACCAATAAGTCATTTTGAATGCAAGTTGCACCAGTCAGCAGCCTGCAACATGTAAGTTATTAGCAAACGACAGGCCAGACACCAGAATCATACTCTGCCTTAAACCTGCGAAATCCCAAATGCTGCGTTACTCTGATCACCAAGGTGTGTTGCACACTAAAATTCATTAAGCTGGAAATTCCGTAAGTGACAGAAATTTAACAGCCATTCTTGAATATTTTTACTTGGTTCTGAATGGTTAATTTACGTTTGCGATGCTACAGTAAGAGTACGAAGCGCAACCAGCGCTACTCATACTACTGTACCAGTTACGACATGCGTGTAGTTCTGACGTTACAAATAAATTCGGGTTCCATACACTTTGTGCATTCCAACATTTCACGACCAAACTGAGCGTTCAAAAAGATTAATCATTCAATCGAAACGCGAAAAAAACATCCAGATGGCATTTTAATCTAATGCTGTACGCTCGGAAATCACTCGATTTATTATTTTATTCTAATGCTGCACGCACGGCAATAATTCAATTTATTGTGCAGCGTTTTTTAACTGAAAACTATTATGACGAAAAAAAACGGCATCTGCTGAAACGAAATAAAAACAAAGAGCACATAATATCACGCTAAAAGTACACGATGTGCGTGTAATGCATACACGCACTTACATTCGCACAGACACATATATTCGCACACGCACATATATTCGCACTCTCCTGCTTCCCTTATTTCACTTCATATCAAAACATTCGGCTAGCTAAACAGAACAGGACACACACACTTCACCGAACACAGGGCTAGAAATTGCGCGAGAATTGATTGTTTACACACGCAGCAGCCAGGTACAAAGGTCTACCGACAGATCTGCGGAACGCACAAAGCGAGTCACTGAAGTCGTTAGGGCTAACCGCTTACGCGGACCGCAGTTCGAGAGCAACTCTGCTACGATAAATACATATGACAAGAAAACAAAGTTCACTAGTACTCACCTTCACTGCTTCGCAGTATTTCTTCGTCCGGTAGATAAATCTATGGTAGTCAAATCACCGAAACAACGAAAGTTGAAGGCGTGCACGCCCGTGCACGCCCGTGCCGTCACCGGCCAGTAGCACGCGCACCGATACGGAGTGCAGATAGGACGGTCGGGCTCGCCGCGCAGCACTTTCCTGTCTCATGTTCGTCCGAGGGAAAAACTAGTTCCTGAAGTGACACCCACCTTGATAAAAACGCGTTGCGAAATAGATGCCCAAGTTATTGGTAAATACAGATATTAGTTGCCAATTATATAAAAAAAAAGCTTGAGCGTGGTTTTTTTGTTAAGAAAACAGTAATTGTACCGACAGTTACGGCAATTTCAGGGTCTACGGTGGAAATACAGCTGGCGTGGGGTTGCGGCGCCGTAATTTTACGGTTTGTTCTGAGGCCGCAACCACTTGCAGCGTATTTTCCGCTCTTTCGGCGTTGACATCGCCCCGCGGTGACGGCGTCGGCGAAATTCACGGCGACGCGAGCTTACGCGGAAGTTACGCCGACGTCTATGCTCGCCAGATATCAGCGTCAACGCAGCGCCAGAATGCATACGAAAGCAGGCGTCATCGTCCGGATTCCATGTCCATCTCCTTGTTTTGGAGGTCATTACTTTCGCAGAAAACAATCAATTTCTTTTTAACCTGCGGTAATCGGTGCCTTGAGGCAAATTACAAGCTATTTCTGTTCGAAAGTGGGCATTCCTTCGTGGCTAGCCTAGCTTGGCTTTCATCGGGGAGATCGGGGGTTCGGGATAGCTTTTTGTGAGTTAAATACGGGAGCTCTGGCTACATCGCTTGTAGTGTTAGCATGATGGGCATGTCTGCAAGATCGGTGCGTAACGAACAAAGTTTATCAACGCCAGAAATTTAGCGCGGAATTCAATTTCATTCGCGGCTACCGTAGCTTGCATAAGGGGACCGATGAAGCGCGATAGCTTTTCTTGGCTCAAATAAGGGAGGTTTGGTTACATCACTCGCAGTATTAGCATAATTGGCCTCGCCTCCAAGATCGGTGCGGAAGAAACAAGCGTTATCACTGCTGAAATTTGTCAAATACGACCAAAACGAATCACCCGGCAATATTCGTTGGCAGCCTTGTTAGGGTACCAAATTCTTGCGTCGACGCGTACGTTCCGGCGTGGTGAGTGGTTGGAGCTCGGCTGATTGCGTTATGTTTTGAAAGTCCATGGTTCGAATCGTGGCAAAATCATCACTGTTTCTTGTTTTTGCAATGAGGGTGTCATCGGCTTTTTTTTCAAGGCAAAAAAAAAAAAGGCAGAGTACCTTGCAGTTTAACCTACAAGTGACGTTCGACGGTAACCTCAGCTTCAAGGCAGCCCCGAAATTTGCTTTGCTCACACTTTGAATTCATGAAGCTGCAGCCGGTAACATAACACTCAGGTTAAATCAAGTAGCAAGTAAGTTGTGCTAATTGCGTCTTTGTTCATCATCCTATCTTATTTGTTCAGATTTGGCGACAAGGACCCCCCCCCCCGCACAAAAAAAAAGAAAAAAAAAAAAACCTTACAAGGCTCGGTGGCAACGTCGCTTGTATACGAAGTTCTGCACTAAGTCCCCTGCCTCCTTCCGTGAGGTTCGGTATTGGGCTACTGTTTTGAAGGTCAAAGGTTCGAATCTTCACACAAACTCCAGTTATTTTTTGTTCACAGTTAGATCATCTTTTTTTTACGTGCGTAAACAAAGGGTACCAGGACACCTTGCCTTTTAAATCTGCAAATGAAGTCTGACTAACCTCAGTAGCAAGGCGGCGCTGAAAATTTGTTTTGCTCACACTTCAAATTTATGAAGCAGTCTGCACATTACTCTAGGTAGGACATCAAGTTGTAAGGAATTTTTTCGAAGTGCGTCTTTGTTCATGAGGCTGTGTTGTTTTGTTCAGATTTGACTGTGATAACTTGAAATACATTTTGCAACATTTCAAAAATGGCCCGCAAGCATTCTTAGGAATGAGTAGAGCAAAGAAAGTGCATTTTGTATGGCAAATCTAGAATGCTAATTACTGCATTTAAACAATTGAAATAACTGCTCGTAAACGATCAAAAATAATTCAAAAATCGTGCAGATCGAGTTCATTGAAACGTGCCCAGCAACGTTCGTCGACGCAGCGGTTGACGCATGACTTCGCCTGTTCCATGCGTTTGCATGTGGTTGCGGCTTCTCGCAGCTCTCCTGCGTGATGGTGCGGCGACGCCGATCAACGCCGACGCTCGCGCGACGCGTGAATCGCGTGTACGTGTGTGTGCGCGCGTGTATCGTATTGCCTGGATGGAAGGACGGCCGCTGGTACACACGAGTTATGATGGCAAACAATAGAAGTGCTGGGGAGCTGGCTTATAATTGAGTTAAAGTTCACAGAGTTTCCATGGAGAACTAACTGTAGAAATTTTATAGTCTTTTTGAGGCTTTGATGAGTGGAAGCTTAATGAACTTTTATGGTGAAGTCACAACAAAAATTCTACAGAGTCTTCATAGAGGCCTTGAGTTGTTTAAGTTCACAGAGCTTCTATGGAGAAGTGACGGCAGAAATTCTACAGAATATTCATGGAGATGTTGAAGAGTTTGCTCTTAATGAACTTTTATGGGGAAGTCACAACAAAAATTCTACAGAGTCTTCATAGAGGCCTTGAGTTGTTTAAGTTCACAGAGTTTCTATGGAGAAGTGACGGTAGAAATTCCACAGATAATTCATAGAGATGTTGAAGTGTTCGCTCTTAATGAACTTTTATGGGGAAGTCACAACAAAAATTCTACAGAGTCTTCATAGAGGCCTTGAGTTGTTTAAGTTCACAGAGTTTCTATGGAGAAGTGACGGTAGAAATTCTACAGAATATTTATAGAGGTGTTAAAGAGTTAGCTCTTAATGAATTTCTGTGGAGAAGTAGCTATAAAAATTTTGTAGATTTTTTATGGGGGCAACTCCATAAGCTCAGAGTTCCTGATGAGTTTCTGTCTTATTTCTGTGACTCCATGAGATCTCCATGAACACTCTTCAGAAATTCGTAATCCATTTTTGTGAGGGGAGGTTAGCCGAGCATTTCGCTTTGCTTTGTGCAATTCATTAATGCAAATGCTCTACCGCGTGCTTCGTCTCCGTGGATTTTCTTATCAAAAGCAGGCGCTACTAGCGTGCAAACGTACGCGGTTAGCGAGACTGTGAACGCGAATAGTAACCTACTGCGCGCAGTTTTCTTATCAATAGCAGGTTACTGGCCTGCGAATGTGCGTGGGTAACGAAGTTGACGATGTAATTGAGTAACGTCCTGAAAAAGAGAAAAAGAATAAAAAAACGCGAGAGAGACACCGAATGTGCATCAATGATATAGACTGTACACCCTTAATAAACAAACAGCTTTGGCCAGCTCCATATACATTTTGTAAAATACAAGGAAATGCTAGAAATGGCAGCGATGAACGAAACAGAAAATTGTAAAGTGTGGGCCGCATAGTAACCCAGCATGCTACCTAATTTGGCTTTGTGCAAGTGCAATCAGTGGGGATATCGTATGAACCAAAAAACTTGCATGTGAGAAACATATAAACACTGCAATATCATCATTACTTGCAGCATGGCTTAAAAACAAGTCTCGATACACTGTTTCCGACAAAGCTTGCTTGGGTGTGAGAGTTCTGCTGCTAGAAGAAGCAAGCGCCAACTAATCACGCTGAAACAGCGGGCTACCGAACTTTCCGCCGCGAAAGGCGAGAATTAGTAGCCGTTTTCAGGCGGCATCTATTCCCATGGTGTGTAATATGTAATTCAAATGCTTAAAGGGCGGAAGCTTAGAGACACCGAATAAACGTTGATTGAAATGAAAGATTGATTGCTTATGACGTTTTAATGGGTCGACGCAATGCAGGCGATGAGGCTCGTCGTAGTGGAGGGCTCTGGAATCAATTCTGACCACCTGGGAATCTTTCACGTGGGCCGAAATCTCCATCACACGGGCGTTTTCGCTGTTCGCCTCCATCAGAAAAGCTGCCGCCGCGGCTTAAAATCGAACCCGCGTCCTTGGGCTCAGCAGCACAACGCCTGATGCCACTGAGCGACCGCGGTGGATTTTACTTGACATGAAAGCAAGAGCACTAAACCAGCACAGAACAAGACTCCTCACCCACGGCTCGTCACCACTTAAAGAGATGCGAACGCTAATTCGCTGCTCGAATCACGTGAATAGTTTTTGCGAAAGGCGAAAGTAAGGCTGCCGTCAAACAACCTCATTGAATAATCCAACTTTGCTGTTGGTATCCTCCCACGTAAACCAAAATACGCAAGCCTTCAGCGTTCCTGCCAGCTAAGCGCCCTTTCTGCCCATGGCAATATGGCTGCAGGTCGGTTTCCCCGGCTTCACCTCCCCGCGTTTACCCGCGTTGCCGGCTATGGGAGGCCTCCACTCCAGAAGTTTGATACAACCTCCTTGCAAAAGACGTGTGCCATCCACCTGTACACCTGCCGAGAAGCAGATGCCACTCTCTCGAACGCTGTATCGTCACTATCGCAAGCGGCGCTAACAGCCAACCTCGCGACCTGGCCGGATGTTTGTCTACTTGGAATATAACACTTCTGCTGCTGGAGGAGTTGGTAATAATTCCAGAAAATTATCGTAAATATTAACACAGGATTCACAAACCCGCGTCGGTTGTTTTGTATATCTCGTGTCAATGTTTCCGGGCTCAATTTCCACAAAAATGCATAGCCGTAGCATAGCCATCGCAAACCGACTCAAGACGAAGCCAAAGTCACTTGTTCTTAACAATCTCGGATTTGCGCGGGCCGGCGCAATGCGGGCGTCCTCAGTGTTCTGTGCAAATTTGCAGCTTTGTTCGTGTTGCTCACGATTTATGTGCCTTCTGGGATGTTTTACGACGAGCATCGAAGTTCAGGCATTGGAGTGCAGCAGGCGATACATCGAATTTATTCAAGGAGAAGCCTTCATAAGCGCTCTTCGCCCGTGAACATCCTTTGTTCCGCCGTGGGTGTGCGTGCACTGTGATGCCGCGGTAAACAAGCTTGCGAAGAGATGTATGACCACACATTGGAGAAATTTGTTGTCAACACTTTGAAATCGGTCGTCAAGTCACGACGCTGGGTACGACGTTGTTATATATACACAAGGTAAGTTCACTCTTTGCGGACGCTCATATGGACATTTCGGCTGGCGCATGGAGGAAGAATTCCTCCAGGGGCTGGCGCCTCGCAGGCTTCGTGCCCCCCCCCCCCCGTCCCTTCCCCCCCCCCCCCCGACCCGAGACTTCGTTAATTTCCTTCAGTGCGCCTCCCAGCTAATTTTGCTCGTGAGGCCGGGGCCGCTCTCGCGACCGTCCGCCTCGCGGACCGAAAGCTCGGCAACAAAGTCAGGCGTAGAAAAATTGACGTACTGGCTCTCTAATACGCCCCGACTGCGTACGCGTCGACCGAGTGCTGGCGGAGTGCTTGATTAGCGCATGTTGTGCTGTAAGAAAAGTTGGCAATGTACGAGGACGGAGGAGAAGTTAAAAGAGATGAGAATTTACAATGCGAAGGGGGATAAAATAATATCTAAGGCAGGAAACGGTGCCAGAATGAAACTTCTAACGGCGGGGAACGGAGTGAGAGTTTAAAGTAGATTAAAGTAGATTATACCGTGATTAAGTAGATTATACCGTGATTAAAGTAGAGGAGAAGTTCGACAAGCGAAGTCAACGAAAATGAAAAAAAAATTAAAGGAAGTCAATCAAACCAGTGCCTTCAGGTCAATGAGAGGCCCGAACACTTCGCCATGCAACCACACCTGACAGAGCTAGGCTGGGAGGCAGAACTACCAGTCACATAGAGGCCAGTGTTGTTGATCAATTAGGAGACATGGCAGCCAAATATATTTACTAGTTAAGTACTGGCTGCCGGCACTATATCCCCTTCATAAGTTTGAATGATTGCTTGAAAAACGAGTTCCGGGAGTACAGGGCAGAGGCTCAGGTGCCCTGCGCCGAACGTCGCCTAAAACTTACTTCACTCTACCTAAGAAACATTATGCCAAGGAATATAACAAATTCAGTGATTGCTTTTGAAAAATACATAGAAGCATGTATTCACAGAACTAGCATTTGAAAACAAAGCGGATTTACACAAGTCTGATTCGTTACCTTGACACCCTGAAGGCAAGTAGACACTTGGCTGAAGATGCAGATGGAAATTGCCTGTTGTGAGTGTAGTCGTTGGAAATAGACTACACAATATTGCCAGTGTTTGTCTTCTACCATGAAGTGCCAATTCTGTGCGTGTATCTTTCCGTGAATTTGTTATTAGCAATTTTTTGTCTTAGGTGGTAGGGAACTTGTGCTAGATCCAGGCACAGGTGTCTAACTTTGAAATTGATGAATACCAGCTTTCACTTAAGCACTTGTTCAACTTGCTAGCATAGACTGGTATCTGCCATTGCTTGTAATTACAACCTTCCGACTGCCTTTGTCGGTACAATTTTGAATACGCTGGGCTGAATTTGGTCAGTAATAGCAATATCACTCAGAGCATGTTGGCTGAACGTGGCATCAGACGCGCCGCTAACACTGGACTGTCATTGAGCGCAGGCTTAGCCAATGACTTGTGACAGATTTTCTGCCTCTAGAAATAACCCAAATGATTGGTCAGCACGATATCCCTAAATTGTTTTTCGCTTCAATGCCCGGCACCATACACAACCATTCTCACTGCGAAAGCAGGTGCCGAGGCGAAGGCGAAGAACGAAGCAAGAAAAGAGAAAGCAAACGGGTTTATTGGGCCGTGCGTGCTCAAATGCTACCGGTCTGAAACCAGGCGGTATGAGCAGATGTGGCGTGTGCAGTCCCGAGCAGCCCGATCGAGTGTTATAGACAAGTGTTTTACTGGCTTTACATCCCTGTTTATAGTAATTGTCATGATATTTTACTTGCCGTGACTTATCTTCATTGGCAGTTCTCAAGGGGTGCTGCGAGCCGGTTTTGCTGTACTTTAAGCTCATTTCTTTTCCATTTTTATGTTTTGTTTTTTTCTGTCAAACATTGTGCTATGCGGAGCGAGCTAAACTTCCCTTCTCTAGAGGAAGGAAGCGCCTGCGACTGGCTGGAGTACAGAGTGATTTAGAACGCAAGTTGTGGTAACGCAAGCTGGAAGAGAGAAGAGGAAACGGAGGGGGGTTGGTCATGTTTCAGTTCTCAACTTTAGAAAAGGAAATTCAGCAATTTCACATAAATGGGTGCGCGAGTGGCAGAGAAGATATCTGTTAGAAATAAATCTTGCCGCAAGTCATTGGATCTTGCCCAGTTTAGAATGACTTTTTTGAACGACGGGGTCCCACACAATTTTAGCACATTTGTTAATTATTCGTATTAAAGTTTTGTCCGCTAAAGATTTTCATTCTGCTGTAGAATTACACTCTTTTCTTTTAAGTTACCACAAAACTTTTTTGGGCTTTCTACATACATAATCTACATGCTCATTCAATGCAGATCAATGTAAGCTTCAAACTTAGATATGTAATTGTTGGTACCGTTTTCAACGGCACACCTTCAATGCAATAATCATAATCTATAATACTTCTTTTTTAGTGATAGGCATGTACACGGCTTTTGAGTGTTGAAAGCCATTTGCCAGCTGTGGCACCAGTTTTTTTCTGCAGGTTACATTTATTTTGATCTGATCGGGCCGGCGTTTAAAAACACGATATTACAATAGCCAGTCATATGCGAACCGTCTCATGGGAATAGTAATGTCATGCGGCATGTCATCCGTTGCGTCTTAGTAGACGGAGGTGTAGATAGCAGATGGCGATGTACCTATTTATAAGGCGTAGCGCTACAACCGAAGAGTAGAGGCAGCACGGCGAGGCTCAGCGAAGTTGGCTGAATCAGTCTGGCCGCGAGCGGTGGACCCCACACTTTATGTCGTCGTCTTCAAAAACCTGGTTGGGCCAGAAGCACGGAACGTAGCACTAACTGGGGATTGAACTTTGCACGGCGATCGCACACATCGCAAGCAGGGCATCGCGGCTTGACAAATATCCACGTGACAATACACTTCTCTGGGGCACACCAACTTCACGTCGAGAAGGATGACTGGTAGCCTTCATGCACGTCAACTTTCTCTCTATGCGTAAGATATGACGTAAACCATTCGGATAAAGGGGGGTTAGATACAAAGTATTCATTTTTACAGCAACTTTGGGCGCTATACCTTATCGAAAGCCTTGGCAAGGTATGGGACTACTATGTCTGTATAACCTCGACAATTTATTATGCACCAGATAATATATAGTTTCCATTGGTTACGTACTTTAAGCATCCCTGACACTCATGTTGGCATTTGTTTAGAAAATGGTAATAGTTTACGGTAAAGCAATTGTTGCTTAGACTATATATGTTCAAGTAATTTCGAAGAAGTGCTAGTGAGGAGATCGGTCCAAAATTGTATCGTCTTATTTTCTGCCACTTTATGAAATGGATTAATTTTACCACACTTATATATACGTGGAAGGAACATTGGTGATAAAAGCCTGAAAATTTACACTGAAGGATTTGAAAACCCATTCCGCGTATCTTTTCATAAATTCATAAGGAATTCCTTCGGGTGCGGTATTTTTCTTAGTACTTGTGTTGAGCAAAGGTTAAGCACACCCCGTGCGTCCTGTCATGGGATTACAGATCCATTTGTAAAATCGGGCAGGACGCCGTTATTACGCGTAAAGACCCACTAAAAGAACAAGTTGAAAGCGTGTGCCTTGTTGGAGCGCCATCTACATTTCATGCGAAGAAGAAAGGGGGGGGGCACAGGGGGGGGTGGTTTAAAGGAGCCATGAAGACGAAACACAAATTTGGTTCATTCGAAAGGTTGCCTCGTTACAATCATACTGACACCACTTTTAACGTACTCTTCACTCAAATAAGCTAAATAATAGGGGAAAAGGGAATGGCCATGCGACCCACTAGCCCATTTCCCGCAACAGAACGTATGATTTTTACAAGACTGCTCTGGCGATAGGCGGAGGCCGGCAAAAGCAAACGCGAATTAGGCAGAGCTTATAAGCTTGCCAAACGAGCTATTTGCGCCTAAATATAATGCATATCTATTTTACAGCAGTAAGAATGGTGCTGTACAGCAAAAGTTACGAAAATACACGTAAACATAGAAGTACCGATGCGCACTGCTGTTGGTATGGGTGCACTATGATGTTTTAGCTGCACAGCAGTCCGACGCTTTGGGGTTGTCTTATACGACGCTGGCCGATTGGCGTAAGTGACGACATTGCCTTGGTCAAGCATACCCCATGTTTTACGAAGCGATTACTTTCTACCGTAACAAAAACAAGGTGGGTAAATACGGTCAAAAACAATGCAGTGGGGGAGTGCTGAGTATGCTAGGGCGGCAAGCAAGGCTGCAGAGCCGAATGGCGTAGTGGAAGTTCTTTTGTTTTACGCGCCACTTGACTTCATTGTAGACGTCAATAACACACACTATTTGGCGGGAGAATAAAAATTTAAGCCTAAATTAAATAATTTCTCAGTGAATACGACATCATTTGCTGCCGTGCAAGCATTGGGGGCGCTATAAAACACGAAATCTTTCGAATACACAAACTTGTATTTTGTCTTCTGGCTCCTTTCAGTATCGCCCAAATTTTCGAGGGGTGGTTCCGGAAAGATTTTAATTTTACCTTATAGAAATTATTTTTGATTCTTTACGAGCTGTTTTAAGTCTCGACTGATAATGGAAATGTAGCTTTTATTGATGGGCCGCCAGATTTTCGAAGACCATGCTTGCATCTGGTTTAGTGTTCTTTATGGCGTGGAGTATCTTTGGTTTCCCAAAGGTTTTTTCTTTCAGTCGTTTTGAATCGTTTGAACTGTACACATTTTTCAGGTGAGACTGACCCACCCTGAGTGCACCTGTCTGAGGATAAGGACTTTGATGTGTGGCTTTAATTAACAGAATGCTGTAATCTTGCTCATGTGCTTTGTGATTTACCATATATTTTTTCGAAGGGTCCTTGCTCATTTGTCGAATGAATTGTGACACCACTGGCCGCAGGGAGAAATGTTCTCGTCGTACATACGTTCATTGGAAATCATTATTTAACATATCTAGATAGTGGTAGTGGTTTTTGGACTAGAAAAAAACCACTGCAGTACAACAAGCACACATCACCCACAACTTCAGGCAAACACTGCTCCGCATAAAAAAGCACAGGTGTCGGCACGTTCCCTTTATGGGTGCTCTTCGCACTTATAAAACGCAGTTATTATGTGTGTGTATAAACAGGGGTGGAATTCTCAGTTTCTCACCATTTCATTGCCACTTAATATGTCCGTTCCTAGCGAGCCCTGTTTGGCTGAAAGCCAACCATATGGGACTCAGCACATCCATACGTAAGAGGCCTTCACAAATGCAACTATTTCACGACTAAACAGACGCGAAAGAGCGAATTTTAAACAGACGACTCAGAATTCCGTCGCAAAACAACAGCGTGGTTGCCATGTCTTGGCAGTTACTGCCAGTGAAACACCAGTGAACGCAACAATGTGCTCCAGTCAAGACAGATGTGCACAGGACCACTTGAACATAAAGGAAGATAAGGAGGGGAGGGTCTCCTGAAAATTTGAAGGTGGGGGAGTGTACTAATTCTATCAGCACGTACAGACCATTGATGAATAAATTACTATTGCAAGCTACGTAATAAGCCGCTGCGGCTTGTCTGCTTTTTTCACAATGATTAGCCATCCTGAAAAAACTGCGAAGAAAAGAAAAGATGAAAACAAGGGGTAAGTTGCGTAGATATGTGTTGCCCACACCAAAAAAAAACATTTTTTTAATTTGAATCTTTTCATTGTTTTAATGTAATCTCTCTTTCCCTTTTTCTTTTTTGCCTCCATCAGTGTTCGTCCCCCCCCCCAAATCAAAACCCTCCATCCACCGCTACAAACGACTTTACGGTGCAAGAATGAATAGCTCTATTTTAGCCGTATAACTTGAGCATAACCCTGTATTCTCTCATCCCAACCTCTTACGAGTGGGCTCCACAAAAAGTCTAAATGCTATCAGCATTGTATAGAAACTGTTATGATTTAGGTGATAGGCACATGCTCCTATATTAGATTGATAGCTTGGCTCAGATGGCATATATTTTTAACAGGTAGCGTTCCTGGTCTAGCAACCTGCTCAGTACCCAGGAAAATAGAACACACTGCACCTCTGTGGACCACGATACGTGACCGGTGAGCGCACTACTGATGCCACCTAGCTGTACTGCAGGAGTGGGCTGTTGGATATGCACAACACATATTCATTGTTCCTATAATTAAGGTTTTTGGAGATACTTAACCCATTTTGAAATTGGGTTTCCTGTTCCTCAGTTTAGCCGGTTCATTTCAGGTGTAGGAAATATAACTGTCACTACTCGTTAAATGTCGCATCTCGTTTATACTAGTTTCATATTTTCTTACTCATAACTGGCACCTTTGTGCTTTTGTTTTGAGCAGTCCAATGTACAATGGCAAGAAAAGGTTCAGGTTAAACGTGACATAAAGACGTTAAATACAATACATCCAAATTCACTTATTCCAAACTGGGGAAGTAATGGATTGCTCAATTAAGCCGACCTGCATATATATACAGTGCTATTGGAAGACCAAAACACCTGTCAATACTCTCTCCCAAGAAAACCTGGCAAGTTGTGATAACTGAATAGCAAGAAACATCATAATTGTGTAGAACAAGGTGTTTACCCATTGTAACCATCCTGAAAAACAGTCGGTGACATCTGATGAGAGGTCCATCTAGACCATCAAAGAAGGGAATGCCAGCTGATCTCCACTCCAAGGTGTAACAGTCAATGGCCTGAAATACGAAAGTTGTTAGCCAGCGATAAGCAAGTCACGTGCGCCTTAACCGCTTCTAAATCCTAAATGCGATAATACGATGTACATCGAGTGTTTTTGTAAACTCAAAGCCAGAATGTAAGAGCGCTAAAATACCAAATCAACCTGGATGTAAGCATGGCCGAAGTGACTATCTCACCATGGTGACAATGTCAACAATCAAGTTTCTCAACGAATCAATGTTATTTTGGAATTACGTGCCGTTCATTTTGGCCAGTTTATGTACTCATGGAAAGGTGCCGAGATAAGCTCCCTTATTGCCAGTACGGCAATTTATTCCCTCACCTATCCCGTGACAAAGCACAGGCTAAAATGGTGATATCTCTGCCCTAACGATTATGCTGAAGGAGGCTGGGAGGCTATGTGATGAACTTCTGAACAAAAATACAAGTGAAATAATCGCTTGTTTCTGATGTCTCTTCTAGGTGATTGCAGCTTAAACCAGGTTCAATTCTCCTTCCCGTGCAGTGTTTGAAGCCCACATGATGTGTCAATGCATGTTTTGAACTGGTACCGTCAATATCATAGCAACCACTTTTTTTACTTTAAAACATGCATCTAAATAGGCCTCAATAATTGGCCGTGATGTCTGAGGGAAGCATAGCGCACCAGGCTTCAAGGCTGTGCTCACATTTACATGTATCAAACCCATTAAAACGATCTTCACAATTAGAAAGATTGGTATTGGTCGAAAAGAATAAAACATGACAATAATGCAAGAGACATTGCAACTGCTTAAAATTTATTGCGACGAGAAAGAGCTTATGCTGTCTGAAAAACAACTTCCAGTGTGACATATCCATTGCACATCTGGAAAAAGCTATTTTCCCAACTATTCTCCAGTGATTATCTCTATTATCTCTCGATATCTTTATATGGAATGGTGTGTTTTCGCAAAGGGTGTATTTTTTGCCGTGCAATGCTGTCCACAAGCTACTAGATAGAGCATCTTCGGCCTTAACCACTTCTCGGGAGACCCACTTTTTTCTAAGCATTTGCTCTTGTACGGGTTGAAATCATACGAGTCGCGTATTATTCGGAGACGGGTAATGAATGTTTGGAGTGCTTAAAAGCTCACGATGTCCGGCAAGCATTGCTTATGCATCTGCACCATATTCATGATACGCATATGGTTTCAACGTGGTAGCAAATTCTATGCCGTGTTATTAGTAATGAAGATCGCCTGAGATCGGGGAGCCACACGCGTGGCGTGAACCATTCACAGTATTTCGGCTGGAGGACAGTGGTGTCCAGTTTACCTATCGTCAACCCGCGCTATTCCCCATCATCTCCAGCAACTGAGCAATAAGTCTTCTCATTGTGATAATCGTGCCTCTTGGTACACTTTAATCGGGATTTATGGCACTCGACCGGATGGGCTTCCTGGCCGGCAGACGTTTACTCTCGTACACTGATATTCCCACGTCATATTATATGACAGGCACACCATTGGTCTTTCCGTCTGAGCAGCAACGTGGTCGCGTTGCGTATGGTGTACGGTGCACACTTTCTTTACTGGCATTTCCCCTGCGATGAGGCCTACATTCGCGAGAATCTCTTCCGCTTCAGTGTAATATGGTCCCTAGAAATATTTCTAGGGACCTTAAGTGTGGGAACATGTGCGGATTCTACCTTGTCTTTTGATGAAGTCGCTAGTTCCGTTTCACCGAAACTTCATGCACAGAGTTTTGTTTATGCTGGTGTAAAAAGTAATCACACGTATTTCTTACATCGGGCAAGCACGTGCAGACAAGGCAATTTGTTAGCAGGGAAGGGACAGGACTGAGTATTTCACAAGGACGCCGTGACCCAAGGCTGTCGGTGAGCGTTCAGTGAGAGATGGACACCCGAACTGGCGTTTTTCGTCCACGGACTACTGGGATATTGAGCCGAACGATTCAGGATGTTTCCGAGTGCTTTTTACATCGCGGAGCGACGTCTTTTCTGGTGGACGCAGTGCGTTGCTTGTGGTGGCATACTAAAACGGGGTGGGCGATGCGAAAAAGCGCTTGTCGGCCACGGAAACTCAGTCCTTGCTTTAAACACAAAGTGGAGCGACTCAAACAGAAGTAAGCATGCGTTGCTGACTTCCTGTCTTTAGAGCCACTAATGGTCGGGAAAGCGTCGTTGTCGGCCCGAGAAGTAGCCTCACAGAGCGGAATGAACTCGCAGGCAAGCAAGCATTCGCGTATGCAGCCGTAGAAACAGGGGATGGATTCGATTTATTTTTAGAAGCGGTTCTACTTCACATTAATTCGCAGTGTACGTTCCGGTCGTGATTGCGTGTCGGAAAGTCGAAACCATGGGACTGACAGCTAGCGACGGTGAAAGCTTGCAAGCAATAATGTTTTTCTAGGGAACAGGTTTTTCCGCCGCTACTTTACGCCAACGCGCGTACACGTACTCAGTGACTAAAAACAAAAAAATGGCTCCATTACACGCTGTAAATGTGGTTGGAAAGCCAAGCTTTAAACGACACCCACAATAATTGCCCATGCGACGTCATTTAATTCACACACGTGGCTCTACAAAGAGAGAAACGAGAGATTCTGCCAGCCGTTACTTGGAATTCGTGGGCGGCGTCCCGAATGCAGCAGCGTCGGCCTCGGCCGGGCTAGACCGCGGACGCCGCCGCTGTAGCCCGGCCGTGCGCCGTCGGCACAAAGAAAACTGAAAGGAGCGCCTATCGAAAGGTGTGAATGCGCAACCTAGGCATCTTCAAGTGCTAGCTCGGGGCTACACCACAGCGCGACACAAGCGTAGACACCGAAACAATTCGGCATGTGAGCTGAGTGATTCCCATTTATACCGATTTAAACTAGTTAGTTTAGTAAGCTTGAGAATTGCGAGAAAGCTGAGGGATCTTTTATAATCACCATTTATAATCGCTCCTTTCCGCTTTTGTAATGCCTCTTCAAACACCAACCGAATTGGTATTCATCCATTTACAAAACGGAGTCCCATTATTTGCTAGCAGTCCGCAAAAGGTAGCGTTTCTCTAGCGCCCACATATCTGCATGTGGTCTCTACAATTTCAAACCAGACCAATTCTTCACTTCAAACCAATTCTTATCGTATCTTTGCCGTACGACTAGTTAATTTTGTCGGGTACGGGTTACCCAGGAGGTGCTGCCGAACAAGTCAAGCCCTGCGAAGGAAGCGCACAATGGCGCGAAGCTGCGCCAAAACAGGCAAAACAAACAACCGTCGCACAGCAGACGGCAAAGCCGTACCGCACGCTGCCGGCGAGCAGGCACCTCCGCACAGGGAACGCTGGTAAATTCGCCGCGCCATCTACAGTGGGCACTAGAGTGAAACCCTCAGCCCCCCCCCCCCCCCCCCCCCCGCCTCCGCCTACGCCGCGTTGAGAGTTTATTGTCCGGCACGCCGCAAACGAACCGTTGGCTGGTAGAGGTAGAAAGCTTTGCTTTAAAACCCTACTGCAGATAGCAGAAAAACCGACTGAGGGTTCATTGCAACGATAAGGGCAGAGGGCGATATGCATTATCTGCTTGGCTTCCTGAGGAGAGCACACGTTCTACGTGAACACACAGGAGCAGTACGATCTCCGTCTACTGACTGGCTGACGAGCCGCCGCGCTCGTTGCTCACGTATCAACTGGGTGAGCTGTAAACGAGTAATTTTATGTTTTTTTGATGTGTGCACCGCTTTCCATGTACACTCGTGGGCAAATGAAACGCGAACACAGAAATATGAACCAGAACCGCACAATAGCGCTATTTATTTACTTGCAGGTATGTAGCCAATTACTGTTTGCAGTGGCTTTCCAAACATACCAATAGCGTGCGAAATGTACGCGCGGCTTAATTACAGCAACGGTGTTGTGAAATGTGGCTTTCCAAACATACCAACAGCGTGCTGCTATGCAACCTCCACGAACAGTACTTCTCAATTTCGCGTGTTCTGGCTGATATTTCCGTGTTCACGTTTCATTTGTCCGTGTCTACACGTTGCGTGTTCGCGTTTTCGTTAACATAGGCATTGCCGACGCATCTACGTCCAGGTCAAGCAGAGGTGTCGCCTGCCTGCAGAGTGCATGCGCATAATCGGATTACTGATGTGAACATTGAGACCTCGCCCTCGGCTGTGCTTACCTACCGCAGTTTATAATCGAGGATAGCCCACAGCCGTCTCTCCAGTCTCGTGCGCAGTTGTGCAATTTTCTTTATGAGGAGACAAGAAGAGTGTCACAGTACTGATTGATTGAAACTACTGCAGATTAGTACGTTGTCGCGCAGCAAATCCTGTGCTGAGCCTTGATATGTGAACGACACGGGACTTTCGTTGTCCTGGTGTAGACTCTATGAAGGGACGTGGTACGTGCACCGGTAGAAGCATCCTTCACTGCGGAAATAGTTACGTCTTGTTAGTCAGGAATGCGCACATGTGCCGTCCGGGTGTCAATGCGTCAAAACGGAGACGTGGGCCGTGTGGGATGCGCTTTAACATACATAATGCGTCGTTGGTGTTTGTAGAAGTTAGAGTAACTGGATAGACGTATATATTATGCTGCCGGAAAGAGAACACTCTTTAGCGTACATATGAATGCCGTACATAAAGAATGGCTCGCCCTATTCTTCAGGAACGAAAAAGAGAGACGTGTAAACTAATGTTCGTCTTCCGTTTCTGCTTGTCGCAGGTTTCTGGTTTGAAGAGAACCGAAGGAAAACAGAACGCTCCACGGCCATTCTTGCCTGCGTGCCAGATAACACCTTAACCGAAACTCGTCGCCCCTTACAGATAAGTTGCCGCAGCTGCATCACTACCGGCCCTTGCCTGGAGAAATGGTGACTGGTTTTATAAGAATTTCAGCTCATCAAGATACGTCTGACTTAGTCTTTCAACGCCAAGGTGTTACAACTTTTGTGTTTGGTGGCTTCTGAGTTGCAAACTGCAGCGTCTTGGTGCAAGCCAAACAAACGGAAGACAGTTCGCGCAAAGTGCTCTAACGCCGCAAATGAAACTGCAGTTTCAAAAAAATGGGCAACGGCCAATGCAACTGTGGCTCAACAACAAATCTTTCCGATGGAAGATAATCAGCAAACCATGTGCCTACTCGAACGCGGCGCATTCATGAGACAACCCGCCTGGTTTTCCCGAATAATTTAAATCCACTCTGCGCCAACCGAAACCCCCTCCCGAATGTTCGTCCCGTGGCCCCCATCCACAATGGAGCCTCCCGTCAGCGAGGACTGCTTCACGTTCAATGACACCGCCATTGTGACGAACTGTGACGGGCTGGTGGTCAACACGAGCTGGAGGACGCCATCTCCGGAGGGAGAGTACACCTGGAACGACACCGGGCCCATGTTGCCGCCGGGCCATATGTACTTCGAGTACCCGGAGGAGATGCTTGTGCCTTGGGTGATCAACGAGTACTTCTTCTTCATCGTGGCCACATACCTCGTGACATTCGCCATCGGCGTCAGCGGCAACCTGGTGGTGATCTCCGTCATGGCTGGTGACAAGTCTTCCAGGAACGTCACCAGCGTCTTCCTCGTGAGCCTGGCCGTGTCGGACATGCTCCTCCTGACGATATGCGCCCCGCTGGATGTGGCCCACTACTTTGTGGTCCGCTGGGATGCCAGCGGAACAGTGTGCAAGCTAGCCGCGTACGCCGAAACGGTGTCGGCCTTCGCCTCCGTCCTCAACATGGTCGCCGTCACGCTTGAAAGGTAGGAACCCCCACTGGCGCAACGTAAGCCGCTGTCTTTATCAGAGATTTTGACTACACCTAGACTATCGCTATTATAGGAGCTCTTCCTTCATACGCTTGATGTCAGCCTAAAAGCATAATCACATCGTATAATGGGCATCCAGAACTCTGTCAACAAAAGTAATGGATGCGTTTGCCTCGTTATTTTTGCTCGGTGTATTTGTACCAACTGTTGCTCCGACAAAAGACGAGAGTTGCCCAGTTAATGATTAGAACGGCACACATGGTTCGACGTCAAGGTACAAGGGTTGCAAACTTTTTTTGGGGATGCAACCTGCGATATAAGAAAGGATGAGCAGGCATGAAGCGAAATTTTTCAACGTAGCCCACAACAATAGGGAACATTCAAGGATATTGCCAAATTCAAAAAATGGAGATAATAGGTGTCTGTTGCGCTCTTTTAGGTTTTACTAATAGACCGGAACTGAGGATATGCACCAAATTCTGTACCACATGCCTACGGAAGTCAAATTACTCAATGCGAGCAGATGTAAAAGTTCTAGAAAAGTGGATCGTGTTAAAACAGCGTTCTGAATAGTGCGCCAAGTTCTCTCGCGTACGAAACGGCACTAGACGCGATGCCGTACGATTACGAGAATACGAAGCCAACTGTAAACAGAAAAAAGATTGAACTTGATCTCCCACAGTTTCCACACTGGAGTATAGAATTAGGCATAAAAAAACCTATACAGCAGCATCCGAAAATAGCACACTGTAATCAGCATAGCCTAACCGCTTTTATCACCCAGCATTGTAAATCAAAGATAATGATATTTCCGCATACCTCCCACATACTGCTGCTATGACAATCTTAGTCTGCCACCTTTGAAAGCGTCTATGTTGATCCGTGGATGCATCTTTGTGATGTCAGGGTTCGGGTGTTGAACAACGAGACCCGCGCACGTGACGGGCAAAGGACGAGAGCAAACACGTTTCTTCAGGGAACGAAAGCAGCACCCTTGTGTCAAGTAGCAATAGATAATTGTGGCGCAAGCGACAAAACAAAACACACCCCACTAACAACCACAGATAGACTGAAGACTAAGGTCCCAGTCGCGATAGTCCTAACAGTAACTCTAGTTATGGAGCTACGCAAGTAAAGGGATCAGCTCACAGTTCATGTCGCCTGGTAGAGCTCTCGGGGTCAGGCGTCGAGTTGTTAGAAGTGACGTGTGCCGCGGCCTATGTCGTCGCAAGCGTCGGGGACGGATGTGGCGCAATGCTTCCGTATCGCCACTGCCTTGACTAATCGGAGTCAGCGACTACCCGATACCGTGGCAGGAACAGAAGACGTGCTGGCTCCACAGAGTCGGCACGAGTCGAGACTCCCCGGCTCACAGCATGGGTACCTCGCTATGTGGGGCAGCAGGAGGTCCGCAAGATGACGTCGTGGCCACCGTAGGAGGGAACGATGGCCAGGCTGCCCGGCGCAAGTGCCTGGCCGCGCCGGAGCACGTGCCTGGCGGAGTGCCTGGAGAGCGCGGCGGCGCCGTGCTGCCCGGCCAACGAGTGCCTGGGTCCGGCTTTACGGCGCGGGCCCCGCTATGCCGGCAGGAGCTGTCCCGGCACAACGGCACGGTCGCCTTGACATTGGTTCTTGCCCTCGCAGTGGCAGGTCGCGTTAGATGAGCAGCCCTTTGCCCCAGCCGGTCTTGCTTGCCCGCCACGTCGCGACGTCCTCTTCTTGCTCGTCTTTCCACTGACTTGTATTTCCTCCCGGCGGGGTAGCCACGCACGGGTGATTGGCTTCGTTTTATACTAGTCCTCTTTTTCCTCCTCTTCGTTACCATTCATCGTCACATGATATCTCGCTACACCTTTGCATCACTTCTCTTAATTTCGGGATTTCAGGAGCTTATCGATACGTGCGGAGCGTACACCGGACGCTGGTACGTTTAAAAGTTTCCATGATTTATGCACTGTTATGGTCTGTATGTTCCAAGGTTATTCGAGCATGCATGCACATTCCACTTTTTTTATATTGCACGCAGAAAAATCTCCCCCTGGATATTTAATTCCAGTGCAATAGATGAAAGGCGTAGTTCTTAGCATGCCCTTCGTACAGCCAAAGGGTCATCTTGGAAAAGTTGAAAAGGACAGTGGGAAATAAGTGTGGCAGCTGCTGTAGTCATCGCATTTCCGTAATACAGTGTAATTATTGCAATTCCATTCAGCCTTTATAACAAAGAAGCACACCTCGGTTATGGACAGTGGTTGGCGAGGACACAACATTCGCCTGGCTGCCTTTCTGTGGAGAAGGGGGAGTATACGGAGAGAGCGACAACAAAGTGGCGGGGAAATGCGAAAGCTTTAGCGGAAGGTTCGCCTTTGTTTAAACACGGCCACACCTGCCAGTAGGAGGTGATTAGGAAAGGAGGGCTGTGATCACCTTGAGCCACAATGGTTACTTTGCACAAGAAATCGAATACACACAGTCATGATCAGCTGCATAAATCTGTTCTTTCGCAGCCGTTGAAAGTACTGCAAATTGTTATTTAAAATGCAGGAATTAGTCTGTCCAGTGTTCAATTCCGATTTGTATGAGATCCTCATAAAGCCTACCTAATAACTGATTTGGAAGCCCTCAAAAACCGTGCTGCACGCTTCATCTGTTTCCGATTATTCACGCCACACCATTGTAAGAGCAATAAAAAATTGCGTTGAGCTAGAATTTTTATCCCATCATCGTTGTACATCTCGTTTAACACTTTCACAAACTTTACTATCATGCGTCTCTTCATAATGATTTCATGTGTGAACCTTCAGCCATCTTCTTGCGTCGCGATCATCCACACAGTCAAATGCGTCAAGTGTCCTTCACTCGCATTTGTTCAATCATTCATACAGCTCGAACCGCGATAGAATGGACTAATCTGCCATCGCACATTGCCACCGAAAGAAATGCCTCGAAATTTACTCATGCTCTAAGCAGGAACATGTAGACCAAACACAATTTTCACTGTCGCATTTGTACATTTGTTTTTCTTTTCTTGTCACTGTATTTCTTTCTTTCCGCAGGCTAGGAAACGTGCGTGTGACGTTGTATAAACTTTGATATGGTGCTCCCAGAACCTTTTTGGGGGAGAGGAGGGGGCTTCTCTGCGAGTGTGTTTTTTTTTTACATGATGTACTGTCATTTATATTATCATTTACTGGTTTTGGTGTTTTGCTTTATTAAATTTTGATTGCTACCTTTGTTATTTGCTGTACACCCTATGTAATGCCATCCACCGGAGGGCCTTTAGGGTTATTTTGAAATAAATAAATAAATAAACAAAATTCCGAAGCTAACATTTTTTTTTTTCGGAACGTAATAATAGCGTCGGCCTGATATTGCGAAGGAGGATGGTACCTACCTTTTATGCAACATTGGATTCACTTCGAAAATTGCTTTGCAGCAATATGGCTGCTATATGCTACCTTGGATCTCGCGGAGTCTGTGTGTTAAGATTTCGGTGCTGACGGTGTTAGCGATTAACGATGTTAAGATTTCAGTGAATGCTTGTAGGTAGTTCGGTGCTTTGAAGCATCGTAAATGGAAACATAAGCGGAAGCCTGAACCAAGTTTTCTGATATCGTTCGAACACAAACACTCGACAGTGCTGGTGTTAGTATCACCAAAAACCCGAATGGAACGTCTGTAAAGGAAATTTAAACTCGCAATCACGCCTCACTATCACGCCTCACTAAAAATATTTGACAAGAGTATTTGATGGTCTGAGGCTGTTTCCCCAGAAGGGTTCTCCGAATCTTGAAAACTCATGCGAGCTGTCGTTGCTAGACAAAATACTTCACCTATCTGACTCCACCGTGTGCTTGCGGGTGTTTCCCTCTCGCAGGTTTGTGGTGATCGTGTTCCCGATTCACTCCCGCACCGTGTGCACGATGAGCAACTGCAAGCGTCTCATGTGGGGAGTGTGGCTCGTCTCGCTTGTAGTCGCCCTCCCCATGCTCGTGGTAAAGGTGCGCTCCGTTGTTACAGTACGTTGTTACAATAAAATGGTATTAAACGCATAGAAACAACGTCGCGACGGAACACCGCCATCGCGATGAACCTCCATTCTATAACTGGCAGTCAAAAATCATCACGCACATCACTTCCGCTTTAATTCTCTGCGACTCTGGCTCCCCATCCTTCTTCACGCTTTACCGGAGACGTGAGAGCGCTACCATGGAGGAAAGTGGACAAGAACAGGATGCGAACGCAAAAAATAGAAATTATATTTTCGGTGAAATTCAATGTTTACGGTGTGTGCAATAACAGACCGTATTTGTTGAAAGAATTTACAAGGCGTTTGCTGAGTATACAGCGTCAGGATGCTCACTAACGGAGAAATTTGTGCTCGAGAAAAACCGTGCGCACTTATTTCCTAAGTCATTCCCGACATGTAAGAGCTCTAACCAACAAGCAGTGCAGATAAAAGAAACAAATTGTATGGGTTCACACTGCCCTGCGTCTCTCTAATTGAATGATATTTGCGGCTCTTGACGTGTGCCAGAAAGTGGTAAAAATGTGTTTCCACGTTTGCCTCTGTTACCACAATAACTTTCACTTCCCATAATGAAACTCGTGACCTCATGCATGAACGGAAACTCTAGATCGCGTGTCAACGTCGGCTCACCAACTTCAGCACTGGATGTAGCAGGGATGTATTTCGCGTGCGGGGCTGTATTTATTGCTAGTCGTCCAATCACATATTCTAAAAAATTCCTTTGAAACATAATTTACATCCACTGAAACAGTGCTTTTCTCGGTCGTATTGCGCAGAACGTGGTGCCGACAACGTTTACGAATATGCGGGTGAACGTGACCATCTACCGGTGCAAAGACGAGCACGACTGGCAGGGCCAGTCGGTGTCGTGGTATCGCCTGGTCACGCTGTTTGCCCTCCCGTCCGTGGTCATGATCATCTGCTACTCCTGGGTCATCCTCGAGCTCTGGGTCAGCACCAAGACCATGGATCAGCTCACCCAATCGGCCAAGTTCAGGTATGAAACAGTCAACAACATTGCCGCGAGCTAGCGATGAGCCACAGTGAGTTCGGGACCGCTGATAGAAATAAGTACGAACAGCACACCCAAATATTCCACGGCGAAATCGATAAATGCTTTAGGATTGTACGTTGAAGCGTTATACAGTTCTGAAGGAGGATACGGTCCAAGCATGTTCATCGAGCTTAGTGGGGAGCGAGATTGGGCGTGAAGTGCGACGACACGCGTTAGCCTCTCTTGAGCCTCATGGTCTACCACGGTGCTCTATTGTTTGATGCACATGCATCTCCTAACACCAAAATGCACCCAAAAGATAGTCCTCTTCTCTGCCAGTATGAATAAACCCACACTTGTACGCTTTTCGAGAAAATAAACACGGACTTTTTTTATCTGGCTGGATATAAATTACTTTCATGTTTGTGGTGCTGAGCCCGAGCTTTCAGATTCGATTACCGGCTGCGACGGCGGCTTTCCTGATGGGGGCGAAAAGCGAAAACGCCCGTGTGGGCGAGATTTCGCGCACGTAATGATCCCCAAGTGGTCAAAATTAATCCGGAGCCGTCCACTACGACGCGCCTCATCGTGTGCGTTGCGTCGCCGCGTTAAACGCCTACAATCAATCAATCAATTAAATTACTTTCATTTACAGCTACCAGTGCCAGGCCCACATGGTTCCGAGGCTAGGTTCCCTACCCAGCCCGGCTCCACAACAGCCGAACTGCAAGCTCATTCTTCGGGGCCACGCCAATTCAGACATCCGGGACGTGAAGAAAGCCCGACAGCAGGTATTACATTCGTTGTCCCCGTGTCGTCACTCATAACGGGATGACGGATATTGTTATTTGACATTCCCACCCGAATTCGGTTGCAACACGACGTAGCTAACACGGGGTGTGAGACCGGCCGCATGGATGATCACAGAAGAAATAGGACCCCTGATCACTTTTAAACACTGCCAAAATATCATTCAAAGTGGCGGTTCTTACTCCAACATGGGGAAAATAGCCATTTGAACCAGAAAAAATGTACTCGCAACATCGTGCAATGGCTCACCACCTTAGCCTAAGAGCTGCGACGTCGCGCCTTAGTTTCTATGCTATAACTTCCCGAAACCACCATGAAGATTTTTGCTTCTTGATGCATATTTCTGAAAGGGGTTTTGAGCAGCGCAAAATGCGAAATTGTGTTTTTTTCTCTAACAAAGTACTGGGTACGCGAAAGACGAACTCCAAGAATGGGG
The DNA here is from genome assembly GCA_013339765.2 of Haemaphysalis longicornis. NCBI lineage: Eukaryota > Metazoa > Arthropoda > Arachnida > Ixodida > Ixodidae > Haemaphysalis > Haemaphysalis longicornis. Next base: position 2,991 of record JABSTR010003328.1, on the reverse strand, counting down.
TCAGAAGCCCTGTTTATGGCATTGTCGGGCATGCGTGAACAAGCAGCTAAATCACAGTGCAACTGTAGCGGACGTGTGCACGTGTAGCGAACGTGTGCACGTGTAGCACTTGTAGCGGGCAAGGTAGCTGATTAAGTTCACTTTGCGGCCGCGATGGCTGTTTCACCAACGGTTTAACACAGACTAAGGACCAGACTTACCGTGATCGTGCATGTTACAATGCACCATAGATTCGTCATTACCATGCTAAAGGACGGCTTGTTAAATGGCATCGATCTTCATTTTCTGCTTATAGGTTATCAAGATGCTCATCCTGGTCGTAGTCCTGTTTCTCCTGTGTTGGGGTCCACGCCTGATTATGGAGATTGTCGTCAAGTGCTGCCTCAACGTCTTCAACCACGGCATCTACGCTGTGCGTGTCCTCTTCTATCTGCTGCCATTCGTCCACAGCTGCTTGAATCCCATTGTGTACTGCTTCATGTCCAGCAAGTTCAGGCGCCGCATGGTGCGGTGTTGCCACCACACCTGTCTCACACCGCGCTGCCGCGTCAAATCAGCCACGGCGGCAAACCGCTCATCATCCAGGAACGGCACGACGCGTCTCGGATCCACGTACACGTTCACGTCGTACGCGACCTCAACAGTCGCCGTACCGTCCTCGATGCCGTCGCTACCGGGCGACCCTCTCGCCTTGTGACACCCGCCCTGCCCGCCGCTCAATGCACGCGGCGTTCAACATTTCCACGCAGCAGGCGCGAAGGGCGCTGCCAAAAAGAAGAGTGGGAACCACCAACACCGCAGCAGAGACACAACCATAGAGGACTTTCTCTGAACCCCCGAAAACAAGAGGATGGCGTGCCGATCCATTAACAAACACTCAAAGCGTGCTGTTTGGTGGATCGCTCAATAGACGAACATTATAAGACGGATTTTGTCCGCCTCCAGCGTAGCTTGAAAGTTAGAGGGCGGGGTTGTAATGACTTCAACAGGACCTCAGTTCAGCGGAGAGGATACTCCGTGTGAGCAACGTGTGAGTGTGTCTGCGTAGTCTTGACGTGACCGAATTGAGGGAGAAGTTGCCTCAGGTTTTGTCCGAGTTCTGTTGGCATGATGTTTCGAAGAGGACATGCTAGATGTAGCCTCGGTGATCTGCAAAGACTTCAGACGCTATTAGTGTGGATGACGGCTCAGTTATCTCTAGCATGTTGTCGCTGTGGGAGAAGAGTGGCAGATGATGGTGGATGCAGGCTGGAACGTATCTGTGCGTATTCACACCAAAAGTACTTCCAGTGGCACTCACAATTTAAGTTGCGGCCGTCGTAGGAGGGCTCTAACATGGTTACGGCGACTCTTCCTTGACGAGGGCTAAGCCCGGATGTGAACGTCTGGAAAACCATTGTAGAAACAAAAACAGAGCATTTCACGGCAAACCTGGCCAGTTCGCATGTTCGCATTATGCCAGAGAATAGAGTTGAGGCTTCAGATCAAACCACTCGTGGTTATACGTCCATGCTGGGCATTTCTTCATAGCTTCGGCCAGTTTTTCCTGCGATGTGTCCGTGGCCCGTACAACCTGATAGTACGTTCTTTTCCTTTTTGACAAACGCCTGTCCTGCAGGTTTGTACATAATGTGCCTAAGTGTGCTGGTATTATTGTATGCTCATCCCCTCATTGTGCAGCGCTAAAGTGTGATTTGCGGTTGGTGTGTTCCCCAGTCAGTGTTTGACTCAACTATGTGCGCTGGTATCTTGCCTTGCGCAGCAGACATGCATGGAGTGAAGCGTAAATTATCCACAGTGCGTAGAGTGGTGTCTTTTTTTCACCATGTCTAAAATAATCGCATGACACCACACCACTATCATAATGGCTTGCCACTGTAGGTTGCGCAACCACGAAATGTTAATGGAAGGAATGCAAGAGCAAATCGAAGCTCATATGATTTGTGACGTCGCTCGGTACACGAGTTTCTTGTGTCATTGTTGGTATGAAACCTGTAACTTCTTCTCTAAATGTTTCCTTGTTCAAAGCCCCGTCCCATTGCAAGCATGGAGTGCATCCACGGACCGTAAAAAAGGCGAAACACACACCAAGCGTACGCTTCCCAATTGTTCCGTATGTTCCCAAAGCTACAAAATAGCTTGACCAGCATGCGCGCTGTCTTGAAGATGAATTGTGCGCAACAAATGCGTTTGCCTCCTCCGTGACTCTGCTCAAAGTGTGAAAAAACTTACCGCTTAAATGCGAAGTGTGCAGAACACTTTCGTGCGAGATTTTCTTACGAAAATCAGAGGGCGCTTAGGGGTTGTCTCAATCGCGGAGCATGATACCTTTATTGTACTCTGTGATGAAAAAGACTGTAGGGCGCCGGGCACAAACATATGGGAGCACCTTCATCACACGTGTATCAGGAGCAAGCACGTGCTACGGTGTATTCCACTACAACGCTAAGGTCATCGGGCCCATTTGCGCGGCCACGGAGCATTCAAAACTTCCTGCTCCTGCTCAAATGCCCTCTGTTTGGCAGCTAACTAGGATACCGGTAGTTCCAGTGGGCGTCGCAAGGTGGCGCCACGGGATTTTTCTCTTCGCTGACGGTCAACGCCACATACAACGCTGGTTTTTGTGCTCCGCGTTAAAATTCACTGTCATTTCCCGATTTAACACGCTTGGTTGCAATTTATTTACATTGAAAAATATGAAACCCATCTAGACGAATAAAGATGTACAGTTTGTTGGCTGAGAAAAGAAGAATTTACCAATGATATAAAACAGCAGAATTAACAAAAATGAAATGCATCCAAATGGGTAAACATGTGCAGCTGCGCTGCGATGCTGACATCGTTGTACTGTTTGTATTCTTTCATCGTCGCTATGTCAGTTCAGTGTTTTCCGCAATGTCATGACCACGTAATAAAGGAAGTAACGAGCATGTGCACATAATCGTTGCAAAAATTCTATTGTAACCTGCAGTAAATCATTTCAATTTGCTG
>JABSTR010003327.1:0-32979 GCA_013339765.2 Haemaphysalis longicornis | reverse complement strand
CTGCAAAGCGGCACCTCCAGGGACTGACGTCTCAGTCGGGAAAAACGTCGGCATGTCAACAGGTAGTGTTCGACAGTCTCGTCTTCGTTGCAATAGCTGCACAGAGCTGTTGGCGCCATTTAACTGGGGTACTCGACAACGTAAGGCTGTAATAACCACCTCTAAGTTGCGTGAAGGGCACCATTCAGGTTTCCATGAGAATTTAAGATGATTAAAGTCACTTAATAACAGTAAAACCGATTCTTGCTGTTCTCGGAGTTTCAGCATCCTACGGTACCTAGCTGCTGTTATTAAAGGTGTCGGCTCTACGACGTCTACTACAGGACCAGAAAGTGCTATCCTTGCTAGAGAGTCGGCTGTCTCGCTGGATGTGATCCCCGCATGACCAGGAACCCAAAGAAGGTTAATTTCAGTGAGTGAGGTGGCAGGAGTGACCGAAACGTCCGCAGAAGAGGAGTGTCTTTAGGGGAAGAAAGGGCTAAGCATACAGAAAAAGAATCAGAAATTATGATTGGAGATGTAATTGATACATCCAGCTTTCGTAGCGCCAGGACAATTGCCAGGAATTCCGCGAAGAATATCGGGATAAAATAAACCATACGAACCGAAAAGGTCCAGTTCTGCTCGCTTCTTCTTCTTCTTCTTCTTCTTCTTCTTCTTCTTCTTATTTTTGTTCTTTTGCTTCATTTTCTTCTTCCACCCGTAGCCACTTGCGCGCGCTTACTGCGTCTCTTTTCCCGCATTTTCTTGTTGCGTTTCCCGCACTCGATGGTACCCTATGACAGAAGCCTATGTATAAAGAAGCCCGTTAATTCGAACCCGATTATGTTCCGCTGCGGATGATGGGCCTTACGCGACACCAAGCCGGCGCGTCGGCGCTTGAACGCGGCCACAGAAACGCAGCATGTGACTAGACATAAGGATGCGTGTTCTGCAGAAGGCAAAATAGGGTAAAACAAAGCTGAACTCCACACGGCGGACGACGCATTTTCTGCGGACAACCTCTGTAAGGAAGCCAGTACAATGGTGTGTTTGGAGCACTGCCATATGACGGCATGTATCTCAGCTCAGAGGCGCAAAACCAATGGAAGCCATTGACGAGAATGAGGACGAGAGCGAATCAAAGTGCCGAAGTTCGCTGAGGAGTCCTGGTTGGGTGAAATGCCGCCCGTCTCTGGTTCAGTTTTCGAGGCGAAGATGACGCGTTTTAGTATACGATGGAGCCCCGTTAATACGTTTTTCACCGGACCGGGAAAAAAACGTAACAGCAGGGAAAACGTAAGAGTGAGGGAAGCCAGGAAAATGGGCCGGCGTGTAACTGGCATCCCCCCCCCCCCTATCTAGAGCTCCATTTGTGCCATCACGTCTGTAGTTGAGTATTAACTTTGCGATCATCGTGCATACAAATTTTAGGGGATCTCTGAAGTGTCGGTGCGGTTTGTTGACGTGCTGCGCGCCGGGCTGCCGTTCGCGGTTGCTGCATCCGCGGCAAAGTCCTCGCCGTAGGATTCTGACGGATTGAAGGCGTGGGAAAGCGCGATTCCGCGGAAAAACGTCAAGGTTCCGTCGCAAACATACGGCTGTGACATTCATTGTGAGCCTTCAGACATCGTCAGCTGTTACGAAGACATCCTGAACGGTCAGACTAGGGATACCGCGAGGCAAGTGGGCCCTGAGGGACAGCGCGGTGCTCCGTATGTTCCCTAACATACCTGAGCACCTGTCGAAACGAAGACGCCTAAGTCATGCAGAAAACCACTCAAAGGGGGTGGTCCGTCCTGCCAAAATGATGGGCCTTTGAGCGAGAAAACTGGCGAAAGTGACGGTACGGGTGGTGTAGAAAGCGCCGAGAGTAGCAAGGAAGGAGCAGAAGACGATGCTCCGAGGCCGATCTCAACGCTACCGCAGCGCCACCGCCTGATCGGCAGGCAGCACCGGCCCGCGCCGTGGTACTGGAAGGCCGCGTTGTTTGCCAACTATCTGAAAACGCTGCACAACACCATTACAACAGTACCGCGGCGCTAACATCACGCACTTCCGGAGTTCCGAAGTGAAACTTCTGTTGTAAGCACAGCGATGATGGTGATAGCATTTATGGCGGATGGACATCTAGTGACGGCCTCTCCAACTCGCTCGCGGCTTCTTGTAGGCAGCTCAGTAACAAAGCCTCGCCAAGACTCATCAAAAGTCAAAATGACTGTGCCAAAGCGGCTTCGGAGTGTCAGGCTGCGACGCATCATAGGGGAACGGGACCACAGTTGAGAAGCTACAGCGGAGTTCGCAATACATTATATCCTATGGCAGCTATGCCACGACCGATGACAAACAACGTAACAGCCCAGGAAAACGCAACAGTGAGGAACGTAACAGCGGGGTTCTACTCTATTCGTTTGTCGGAGAAAAAGTAGCGACAGTCGCCTTTAGGGACAAAAGGCCGGCTGGAATCACTCCAATATAAAAGTATCACACTGCTGATATCCCTATGGCCTGTCAATTGAAGTTCTTCACTTTCATTAGTACAGATTTTCATCAATTCGAACTGAGATGGCGTCCCCTCTCCACTCAAATTACCTGGCTTTTCCTGTGTCAGCTCTTCATGCAATAGAAGGCTTTCAATTTGGACATTCCTTCCTCTCACTAATCTTTGCGTTAACCAAACACCCTGCTTTGGACCGAGAAAAATCACTGGCCCCGCAGCCACCTCAGCTTCATCAAACGACGGATATCTGTTCACTCTGAAATATTAACATATGGGTGACACATACGACTACGTTGCCAACTTTCTCAGTGCCCCTACTGCCAGTGTCGCTGTGGCCGCGGTCAAGTGTGAGATTATTTACATGGGCAGTCGCAGCCCCTCACAAGGGTGCGTTATCTCCCCATTTTTATTGTCTGCCAATGATCAAGTTGCATTAGCTTCTCAACGAACTTCCTGGTAATGATCACGGCTTTTATGCAGACTACATTACTACAGTGTTGTTTATTGGAAACACACCTGGAAGGACGCCAAAAATTTTTTATCTGGTCCAAGCAGCAAGCTATGAAATCTTGCAGCCGGGCTGATGTGGAGCACTGGCGATGCTGCTGGTAAGCCTTGATCCACGCAAAACCTATCCACGCGGGGAAAATTGTTGTTCCTAGTGACTTGCTCTTTGATCTCTAGGACCATTTCAGCAAACGTCATCCCAGTGCTATCTTATCCCTCGACGTAACGGGCGCTTTTGACGACGTCACACATCAGGCCGTCTTAGAAGGACTTCGAGAAACCCAGTGCGGTGCGTGTACATACAACTACGTGTGTGCATTTCTTACCGACAGAACTGCGACCCTTGATATTGGACCACTTCGATCCGACACATTTCGCACACCTCCCAACAGAACCCCACAAGGATCAGTTATATCACATTTCCTCTTCAACATCTCTCTCCTCAAGCTCGCACCTTTCCTTCAAGCCATTCCTCGCCTCCACCATGCCCTATACGCTGATCATTTAACTCTTTGGACGACCACCGGATCACCTGGCACACAACGAGATACCCTACAACAAGCCATCCACACCATTCCCGCTTATCGCCGACCTCGAGGCCTCACGTGTGCCCCCAGCGAATCAGCACTCCTCATCCTCCTCTCCCGAACTCGTGGGCGATCTCCAGTTCCCAGACCCGATCCTGCTCCAACAATTGGTTCCAGACCCGTTCTTAAAGTGCACACCCTTCGTATACTCGGAGTCCAATTTCATCAAGATGGCTCTGGCACTGCAGTTCGTTCCAGCATCAAGCCACTGTCACCCAACTCACCCATCTCATCAAACGCATCCCAAACCAACGTCAGGGCCTCAAAGAAGACAATACAATACGGCTAATTCAAGCACTTTTAATTAGTCGCATCACATATTCCACCCCTTACATCGCCCTCAAACCCCAAGAACTGGAGAAAGTCGACATACTAATTCGAAAAGCTTTCAAAATTGGACTTGGCCTCCCTGCTCAAACATCTACCTGTCGTTTTTTCCAACTCGGAATTCAAACACCCTCGAAGAGCTCCTGAGAGCTCAACTCAACAGACAACTCACCAGACTCCTCCTTACCACTACCGGCCAACACGTCTTCCAGGTCTTCGGATACTCGACCCCACGTGCTTCACAAGCCCTTCAGAGCATTCCATCTTCAATCTGGCCCCACATTACTGTATCCAAAATTTCTAACAATATGCACCCAGAATTCAACCAAGGTAGACGGCTCTCCCAGGTTAAGCATCTTCGATCGCAATTCCACTTTAACGCCGATACTCGCTACACCGACGCTGCCATGTACCCCTAACGCCAGGCTCATGCTCTGGTGGTTGTAAACTCAGAAGGCACACTTCTCACCTCTCTCACAACTCTCTTGACATCAACCACCACTGCCGAAGAAATTGCCATAGCCATCGGATACTCCGAATACACTACAATAATAACAGATTCCTAGCAAGCCTGCCGTAACATTCAACGTGGACGCATCTCACTTCCCGCATTACGCATGCTCGCATCGATCAGTCCCCTTCCCGAGCTGTACATCGTCTGGAGCTCTGGCCACTCGTCCCTCGAGGGAAATGAGGTGGCTCACGCCAGTGCCCGCGCCCTTCCACATTGGGCATTTCCCTCAGGAACAGAACCCACGGTCTAGCCTCCTACACCTCCCGCTGTTTCATCACGCTACCACGACATCCTGCACCATTATCGCAACATTCGCATCACTTTGCCTCAACCTCCCCCTTAACTAACCAAGTAGGAAGCAGTCATCTGGCGTCGATTACAAACAAACACCTATTACAACGCACCCATCCTCTACGCTATCTCCCCTACCCAATACACCCTCACCTGTCGATTCTGCCCCTCTCTTAATACTACCTACCACATGGTGTGGGCCTGTCAAAACACCCCATCACTTACCCCCAATCCCAGACCTTCCCCAGAGCAGTGGGAGGGCCTGCTCACCAGCTCCCGTCACGCTGACCAGATCTTTCGGGTCACCTATGCCAGGGCTGCAGCCGAGGCCCAAGGGTACCTGGACTGAGGTGAACCCGCCCCACCGAGTGACGGCTCAACCACCACCGTTTGCTCTTTTAAATGTTTATTCCCTCTCTTCCTAGTGCAGATAACCATGTAAAGCACATACCCCTTTAAGCAGTTTCTTCGTTGATGCAGTATATTAGGTACAATAAGCCCCCGCAGAAAACAGCAGCCCTACTGGTGAGTCAAAGTGATGAGACAACGACTGGGTCACGGTAAGGCTAAATTCGCTGAACGTGAACTGTTTTGCGTCAACGGTGACGAATCACGGTCGTGGCAGAGGACGGTTCGATGACAAGATTGACAGGTGACGTCCTCTCGACGACTGGGTAAGGGCCGTGGTATTTATCCTGCAGTTTAAGCAGGCTTAGGTAAGTGTTGAGACTGAGGCTTCATGGCCAGATTTTGGTTGTCCATTATCTGAAGCCGCAGAGGCCCGAGCGAGCTGCGGCACTCTTCAGCATTTATAACCGTTTTTGAAATGGGCCTGCTCTCAGAGACGTCAGGGCGATAAGAAGGGATAGTGCACTGTGTGTCAGAATGCAAACGCCGGGAAAGCAAGACGTACGGCAAGGAGCCGGTCATAGTCTGTGTCGCAGTAATATAGGCATATGTTGCTGAGGGAAAAATGATTCGCAACTCAAATGGCCCAAAAACTTACATAAAAATTGTATCGCCTAGCGTATGATTAAATCGCTCTGAGAGCCTGTTCGTTTGCGAGAGATACACAGTAATTTTAGTGAACGATTTGCACTTGGTAAGCATGCTTGGACGACGTCTTGCAAGAAAGACGCGTCTACAACTGCTGAGCCGCTTTGGAGCAGCGTGTAGATGATTGTAGACGCTTGGGAAGTGGAGCGTGCGTCGACTGTAGACGCGTGGGATACGACTACAATCACTGAGCAGACCTTGGGCGCAGCGTGGCGGAAGGCGAACCTTTGCAGGATGGTTGAGGCGACGTCGCACGCTGTGACGGTAAACAATGGAGCTGTTTGCGCATACCTCGTAACTCGAAACACTGCAATAATAACCCAACGTTTGCCTGCTGCTGTGCTGTGGAGTGTCCCGTAGATATTGATACCCACGTGGTCGAATGTACGCGCAGGGTATGCTAGTGAATGCAGTGCGCCGCTAAGATGGTTCAGCGGAGGCGCAACGCTGGCAGTGGAGGCATGAGCAGGTGCACCTGGTTACATATGTGCGCATCCCATGCCACCAGTACCGCAATCGCAGATGATGCTATGTTTTGAGAACTACAGCGTGCATTGACTGTGCGTCAACGTGGTAGCACAAGCATATTTTAGAATCCAGATGGCGATGTATGGTTATACCATTTGCCGACGTTGGCGAAATAGTTTGGACGCAAGTAGGTCATTACGAAGAGCGCACGTGGAAGTCCCTCAGCGCTGGGCTAGGGCCTCTAACTGGTTCTGGGGTCGAGAGGTATTGCAGAATAAAGGAGATCCAGGGATCTCTGCTGAGTCTTTTGTGGTCATGTTACGTAACTCTAGTGACGCCAAGGCGCAGTTACTCCTGGCCAGGCAGTAATTTTCTGATACCACGGGGTACCGTGAAAGGGCGCCTGAGTCAGTATGTTCGCATCCGGACCGATATACAACACCAATGTAGTAGTCGAGGAGGCCGAGACCCACGACCGACCCGACAGCATGAATATCTGAGTAACGACAGCCAACACGGCGTATGATTGTCCGTGATGACGTTTCACGGGCGAACATAAGGGAAGGGCAACAGCTGTTAATCGCCCAAACGATAACCAAGCGTTCTTTTTCTGTTACAGAAAACGTTTGCTCGACTACAGAGTACGGCTACCATGTGAAATCTGGTATTCAGGAATGCTGCCTTGGGGTGAGGTAGGACGGCACCAAGAACGCCTTGTGTGCACTTGGGTTGACAGGAGTAAGTCAAAACGACTCAGTGTTGGTGGTGATGTAAGTAAGCGGCATACGTCTAAAAAAGCTTTCTCGCAAGCAAATGACCAGCCAAAAGCTCGTTGTTTCCATTAAAGATTCGTCAGAGGTTTGATGATGATGGCAAAATTTCGGGCAAATTGCCCAAAATCCAAACACAAGCAAGACAAAGCTCCAGAGGTGTTTGTTCGTAGTCGGGTTAGCAAACTGTGCAACTGCACGAGGCTTGTCCGGGTCGGGAAGGATGCCGCATTTAGATACAACATCGCCAAAAATGGTTAGCTTCCGAGCAGTGAAGTGGCATGTTCTCAAGTTCAGTAGAAAGCCAGCAGACGCAGACACATCAAGATCTGCGCTAGGCGGCCAAGGTGCATAGTGCAATGTCAAGAAAACACAACCATATTATCTTAATAACACAGATATGTTTTCAACTTGAGGCAACGTTGTACACTCGCTGTCATACGGTGAGGATTCAAAGGGGCGTTGCAAATCCGGAAACGCATTCGTAGATTGAGAGAGAAAGAAACAGCAAACGCGTTTATTGCGAAAAGCAATAGGAGCCCATCAGGCTTATGAAGCCATTATTTATTGCTCTGATTCTGGCATGGGCACTTTCCAATATCCAGAACGTACACGTAGTAAGGACGATAAACAAAACTCGGCCTTTTGCAAGCAGTCGAGAGCGTCATCAATACGTAACAGCCTGTAGCCGTATTTACCGGATATCTTGTTGAGCCGCCTATAGTCAACGCATCAGCGGCTGGACCCGTCGGTTTTAGGGACAGGCAGAATGGGCGAGGCCCAGGGGCTTGTAGAGGGTAGAATCACGTTGCGAAGCAGCATCTGAGCGACATGTTTTCGAATCACGCAGCGCTTCGCGGCTGAGAGCGCTAAGAATGGTGCCTCAGTGGAGCATAGGACCCTGTACTAATCTCGTGGGAAACAGTCGATGCACTTCACAAGCTGGTCTCGTGAGAGCCGAAAGATTTACGGAACCGGTTAAGTACGGCCACGAGCTAGTCGCTTTCCACCGAGGTCAGAGCTTTGCTGGTCTGACACCGACAACCCCCTTGCGCATGCGCAAGATCGGCGCTGGTGCCGTTCTTCATGCTTGAAGCATCATTCAATTGACGTGTTAAAAATTCTTTCCCTTGTTTGTGCTTCTCTGTTCTTCATGTTGAGACCCCTCGATGCATGTAAGACTGTTGGAGGGACGTATATAAAAGGGTTGGCCCGGTGAGCCTGGCCCCTGCGTTTGTAGTAGACGTAGAGAGCGTGGCTCTGCCTGAAGGAGTCGTCTCGTTGTGACACGCCATTGTAGTACTGTACCGCCACTTCTCTCAATGATAAATGAATTCCAAAGGTAAATTTGCCCTTTGGATCTTCGTCGTTGAAAGGGAGGCAGCTCGCTTGCAAACGAGTCGCCCATTGCGCTATTGCCACGGGGCGGACCCTTCTCCTACGTCTTCGTCCTGTAACAAAGCTAAAACGCAGAATTATCTCAAACATTTTTCTACCACGAATGACGAAAGACGGTCATTTTTTGTGCCAGTTAAACTGGAAAGTATACGTATGTCTGCATGGGTGTCCGTCTGTCTGTCCCTGATTTCAGCCACCCGGCTAAAAATACACGAATTTTGAAAACAAATTTTTGTATGAGGCAAACGTTTTCCACACCGATAAATCTGGAAACACAATGTATACTTGCCAACATTATTTAGAATAAGAAATCATTAACCATATTTGAGGCGAATGATCAATAGAAAACTGATATTTTATTGTTATTTTAATTAAAAATACATCTGTCGTTCATTTTGGCCGAAGCAAATTATATGCGTTCAAAATATTTTTTTTACTCAAACGCTCAAAAAGCACTACCAAGCGAGCCAAGACGGCAAGGTGGCATTCCAAGAGATCCTACAGTAACAAAAATTTCCTGAGGATGGTACCAGGGAAGTGAAACGCAAAGGAATTGAATTCAGTTGAGCGAACCTCACGCTGTAGTTATCGTGGGAGGGGTGATACGGGAAAGGAAGAGCATGAGACGTGTTCGGGAGAGGGAAGAGAGAATGTTCTTGGCAGGGGCGGCAGAGGAGCATCGTCTTCCTATGGCATTTGCAGCAAAGTGAGCAGACACGCGGTCATTTTTTTCTTCTATGAACCTCTTTGCAGATCCACAGTAAATTCATGATGGACCGTTGTACTTTATAACATTGGTTTTCTTTCAACTGTGGAGAACACACTTCTATCAGTCCATGGTCTTTCATAAACAAAGAATGCTGTGCCAGAGTGCCGTCACAAAAATGGGCCATGTAAACCGCGCTTATGTTCGCCACCTGCCATAAAAGGCCTCTTCTGTTCTAAAATTGAATATATTTCTAATACGATTTTTAAACGGAGGCACAGAAGCTGATATGAACACATCTTTTCTGAAATCTGAATTTGTTCAGTAAAATTTTGTTGTGATTGTACTTACATCCGGAGGTTCTAACACAGCTTTTCCACAAGTCATAGCCATACGTACGCACAATAAAACTGAAAAATGGAAAACATTGCACCAGTCATTGATGTTTCACTTCGTAGAATGTACACATTGAGCAGAGAAATGCAACTTTGTTTAATATTTATTTTTGTTAAGGTTCAATGATCAGTGCAATTCCTTGACTGTTACAGAATGAGCGCAAAGCGATGTATAATTAGATGGATTTCTGTATACCTATACTACATAAAGCTCTTTCTACAACTTCAAAATACTCCTTCTAGTCACCCTCCTTGTAACCTCCGTGATCCGGCTGGGCGTTCTGTTAGGACCCTTGAATTTTTTATTTATAATAATAATTTAGCAGATGTCATACAAGATTATGTTTTAATGAGATGAGATTATTTGGTGGTGATTAGGCGTTTTCGAAAAACATGAGCTGAAAACAACCATGCTTGTTTATAGGCAACTGTTGTGGCAATTCATGAGTGTTCTGGAAACTGGGGCATTGCACTGAATAGGGAAAAAGCTGTTCTGCGTGCCACAAGAAAAATTATGTCAGAGTGTTTTCATTCACCATTTTAACAGCATCACTATATGAGGTAAATAATTATAAATGTCTTGGGGTATCACTAACTGGTAATGTCTAGCCGGGGTTCAAATATTGGATATTTGCGGGTTAGCTTTTAAAAGATTATGTTTTAGTAGGAGGAAAGAAGAATTTCAATTTAAGTGTTCAGCTTCTAGCTTACAATGCGTGTGTGAGTTTGAATATGCGGCGGCACTAGGCAACCCATTTGTTAACCAGATATATTAAAACTTGCACACATACTGAGAAAGGCCGTATGATTCATTTTTGGTAAACGCGAAAGGATATACGTCCCATCATCGATTATGAAGAAGTAAATGACTATTACTACCCCGGAAACGCGCAGGAAAATAGACAGACTGCTCTTCACGAGTTTCGTTCGTGAAAAATGGCTTAAACGAGTCGAATCTTCTTTGACCTGCTATGACACGATAAACACGGGACACTCCTGAACACACCTTCAGCCCTATGTTTGCAAAAACTAATTTATACAAGTATATTTCTTTCGCAGAACAGTGGGTTAATGGAATTATTTGACTCCGAAAGTTATCAATGGCAAACATTTTTTGAAGGAATTCTGGTGTTTTATTTGCAGGTTGTTTGGTTCTGTGTTTGGTTCAGGTTCTGGTTCTAGTTCTGTTTGGTTCTGTGTTTGGTTCTGGTTTTGTATTTTGTGGTTTATTACGTTTGTTGTCTTAAGATACCCAGTTTCGACGCTGTTTATATTTCTGGTATTGTTAACTATATGCCTCCCCTGTTGTGAAAGAAGTTCCCCGACTACCACGCATGCTGATATTATCATCATGATTATGTGAATATAATCTATGGTTCTGTCCGCACATCGCGGCCCTTTGTTTTTGGGTTTTCGACCACACTGGTACAAGAAACCCCGGAACAAATTCCTTAGACGACTCGAAAGTGTCCTACCTTGGGTTCAAGCACGATGGAGGCCAGAGACCCCACCAATGCCGACGGACGTGCCTGCATATTGAAGGTGCCATGAAAATGTTGACCAAAGCGTAAACTGAGCGCGTGCTGCGTAGTCGCGGCGCGTTAATCAACAGCCGCATGTTTATTTTTGAGAAATTTGATGGCTGAAGCGGAAAAAGAGGACCGTTTATTGCAGCTTCATGCTATAAGAGTCCCTACTGTTACGTCTGCACAGCCGTGGATGGCCGCCGACGATTTATCAAAAGTCAAGGGGTAGGAACATAGACAGTAGCTCGGGCGACGGACAGTGCGGTGGACAGTGCTCGACGCGTCAGGCGCGCTCGTGACACACACCCAGTGCGTTTCCTGCCCGCTCATCATCGTTTCCGTCTTATGGCGACAAATCACCTGCCATGACACGACAGGCACTCTCCGCACTATTACAGAAAATTTGAGACAAAGCCTTTGCCGCCATGAACTGCCCGCCACCTAGGAATCAAAGCCTTCTACACCAACTACAACAACATGAAGTAAAGCTGAAACTGTTAGGCAACGAGCTTAAGCCGTACGAGGTTCCAGAATGTCTCCAAGAAGAAGTTCCGACACATTTTGCATGGGATGCTAATACTATTGACACCAGAACTTGATTACGATGCTTTTTAAAACAAGAAATCGAGACAGTGTCTAAGCTTCCTACAAATGCATTATCCCGCATCTCCGAACCTCCAATCGTACAAGTGAACGAAGAAACTGATGGATAACGGATCTCTACATCATTTCATTCTGACGCCTTTCGTTATCATGGACCTCGTTAATACAGCCATTCCGCGAGAAGCCTCACGACACCATTTCGAAAGAGAGAACCCTGATTCTACTCGTAAGCAGCACCCACAGAAGAGGCCTAATGACAGACCAACCGGAGCGCGAGCAACCTTCGCCAGACCTCGGCTTCATGCAACTCCCCCGGGACAGAACTTACAACGATCTTCAACCTGCACAAAGCACACCCAGGGTAACCGCAAAGACATGCTTTAACGGCCATCCTCAAGACCTTTGCTCTCTTAAAAAGTCACGTGCACAAGGTAGGCCTCTTCCCCGGCTCTTGACCAGTTTGACAGTCGAACCGAGGAAGCGCATCGATCATTGTAAAATGTACGAAGACAAAAAACTTCGAAGACCACCGAAGGCGTTTATTAGGCGTACCAAAGAGGCAAAACCTCGGATGCGACTAAAAACTCCTTTATTCAGCAAACACACAACACCAGAAAAAAATGGAACCAAACACGTATAATCTACACAAGCATCATAAATGGTTTAAAAATGGATTCAACTGATTCCTAAAAAGGAAGAAGAAGCTCTACCTCCGCAGGCGTGGCTACTTCGGCTTCAGCAGACATTTCGTTCGTACAAGACCAATCAGATCACCAGGCGAACACTTCCGTCACGGGCACGGACTGACGACGGGAAAAAGTCGCCCACGCCAATTCAGGGTCAGCGGAAGAGATCAGGTCTGGCTGTTAGGCCCACTCTGGCCCGGACTGCCCTCATGCGTGGTGTCACACGGGTGGCAACAACAATGTACGCTTCACAGGTGCCTGCATCTGCTGCCCTCAGCACGCAACCTTCAGCGTTGCTGAACCAGACAAGCTGTGCTGAAACCCACTTGACACAGAAACAGCAACCACCGATTGTAGACCCCGTGGTTTCACAACCCAACACATCACCAGAACAGGCCCAGGACATGGACGTTGATTCTTCTGTGCCTGGAAGTGGAATTGTGCCAGCGCCCTGCGCAACGCAAACAATGAGCACAGCACAGGATACGTCACCGCATAAGATGGCGAGGGCCACCCCACACGCTTCGACCGCACCCGCTCCTTCTTTCACTAGTTCTCCCACTGCAGCCTACCCGACGCTCCTCCCAACCGATCATTCCGGGTTCACATTAAGACAGCTTCCAGGTATAATGTCAGCACTATCCACCTGAAGTAAGTGCAACGAGTGATAGACCAGTGCCTAGGCACCCAGGGTTTTCTGGGGTTCATGGTCTGCAAAAGTTTCAACAGAATAACTGTTCACCTCACTGCCCTGGGTGACGATAACAAAATTTGTGGCATTACCGGAATCCCGATCTGTACCGATATTAACGTGACCGTGCACTCTTATTTCGCCTCTAGGCCCAATGTGCAGCGCTGCCTCCTTAACGACATTGACCAAAAGGACTCGCCGGCGACCATTTTATGTGAATTAAGGTCCCCCACAGGTGAAGTTCTGGCTGTCCAACGTATATGTATTTATGTATGTATGTATGTATGTAGGGAACGAGGGGGCTTTGAAGACGGTCACCAGATATAAATAATACTTTGGAGAAGCTAGCGGCCTCAGACCTCTGCCAACGTTTCGACAAGGGGACTTGTCTTTTTCAAGGCATCAGGGTTCATCTCTGTCACACTGTTTTATAGATCCAGATTGAGTTGGAGAGAAAGGGGGGAGGTTGTTACGAGCGGGGCCGAAGGAGGACAGCAGAGTGGGTCAACGGTCGGTTGAAAGGAGCGAAATAGTGAGAGAGAAACGGAGGTGTGGTTATTGTGACAGGACCCCTAAAGAGAGAAAGAGGGAAGACTACGAGAGGGTCGGGGGAAACAGGGGGGAATGGTTTAAGCTGGGCTGCAGTGGTGCCGGGCGACCTCAAAGGACGCTTCCGGGAATTTTTAGGGCCGAGAGGGGCGTCTTGGGGGTGCAATTGCAAGGTTACTGAACTGTGTGTAAGAGGGAAACTTGTACATAACAACAACCCGTATAGTCCGAAAAATGCCGGCTGGGGAGGCCAGTGTTCGCAGAAGAATAGTAGGGGTATACGCACGTAGAATCCACGTAGAGCTTCGCGGTAGATTCAAGGACTTCTTTCTGTTTTCCTTTCTCGTTTAGTTTTTTTCTTTTTGCGTGTGTGTGTAAAACAGGTAATAAAACGAAATGCCGAAGGTCGAGCGAGGCGAGTGCACGTGGTATGTCGAAATCGGCTACGAGCAAGACAGGAGGGGAAAAAAAGAAAAAAAAAGCACAGAAATTGTATTCAAGTAACAGTTTTGGGGTTGTGCAGGCAGGGTTGTTGCGGACGGAGATGCCCACTTTTTGTAAGAGCATTATTTTTCTCTTCGATACAGATACCGCGAGGTTTCGAAGCTGCCTTTCGAAGCATTGATTCCAGCCGGCTCCAGGCAGTTGAATTTATGGATTAAGTACGATTCCCTGTATTTTCGGTCCCTTGGAGACTTAAAGTTAGACTGCAGAATATAGAGCTCGAGATCATCAAAATTGTGGTTCGGCTGGTTGAAGTGTTGCGCGACTGCTCTGGAGGCACTGTTGTGAGTGTCGGCCCGATGTCCATTCAGGCGTACGTTCATAGGTTGACCCGTTTCTCCAATGAGCTGCTTTTGACAGAATGAGCATTCTAGCATATGCACACTGTTAGAGAAATTCCACGTGAAGCTTGAACTAATCTTGTGAACTTATTGACTGGCAGTGCTATTGACAATGCAATCCGTCTGCAGATGTTTGCACGTCTTGCATCTAGGGCGGAGGCAAGGGCTGATGACTGGTTCCTGGGTTCTTATCTCTTCTGTAGGTAACTCTTGGGGCTTACGGGAACGTCTTTTTTAGTCGGTCATTACTGTATAGGATGGGGTAGTATTTCAGCGGGATGTTGTTTATGTTATGGAGCGAGTTTGAGAATTAGGTTTTTCCTTGAGCATTTCGTCCCTTTCTAGCTTGGATGCTCTTTCGTTAGCCATATCAAGCGAGCTGACCGGGTGATTCCTGCTTGCCAGGGTGGACTTTTCATTAAGGTGTTTTATATAGTCTGTGTTATCACTGCATACTCTTCTTAGTATGGTCACCTGTCCTACAAAGATACCTCGTTTGCAGCGTCGTGGGTGATGACTAGTGAAGTCTAGGTACTGTTGCCTGTCCATTGGTTTCCTATAAAGCGTGGTTTTCAGTTTACCATCGTCAAGAACAACAGTGGTGTCTAGGAAGTTCACTTGTTTATCCTAGTACTGGCATGAGAACTTAATGGTCGGATGCGAAGAATTAGGATGCGAAATAAAACTTCCTAGGGCTGTGCGGCCGTGCTCCCAAATTATGAAGATATCATTAATGTATCGAAGGTAAACCTTCAGTTTGAGGGGGAAAGACTCTAAGAGGAAAGCTTCAAGTTCTCCCATAAAACTTTTGGCGTAGGTGGGTGCGGAAAGAGTGCCCATGCTGGTTCCTAAACTTGTAAGTAGTATGATGAGTGGAACTCGAAATAGTTCAGAGTTAGAACTCAATTTAGTAAAGTAATGTAGTCTTCCAACGCATGTTGGTGCCAGATTTCTGCTAAGGCCTTTGATGTACCTTCTATTCCTTCGGTGATGGGAATGTTCGTATAGAGGGCGGAGACGTTAGCGTGACCAGAAGGGCGTCATTGGGTATTTGCGCACCATCGTTTAATGCTTCTATTATGAGGAGGAACTGTGGGGTTTCCTGAACAAATGAAGGAAGAGAAGTCGGAATGTCTGCAAAATTTTGATTTAGAAACACAGCCAATGCGTCCGTAGGGGTGTTGTTGTTAGAAACTATGGGCTGCCCGGAATGTCAGCTGAGAACAATGCTTCTGAGTGGGCTTTATGGATTTGAGGGAGGAGGTAGAAACGTCCTGCTTGCTTGTTTGTCGGTCTCATGAAGTTTAGTTCTGTTGTGGTAATTAATTCTCCTGCCAGCAGATCTTTTAGAGAGCGAAGGATCGTTTGACTGTATTCGTTGCTGGGATCACGGTCTAAAGGCTGGTAGTGGCCATGGTTGTTAAGTTGCCTATAGGCCTCATCTTTATATATTTTCATTGGTAAGATGGCAACGCTACCTCGTTTGTCAGCAGGTTTAATGATTATGTCCGTTCTGGCTGCTAGGTTATTTAGAGTGACTTCTTCTGAGGGGGTCATGTTTTGGCGTTTATTTGATTTTTTTGTTGTCATTAACATTTCTTTTGATACTGATTTTATATACAAATCAAGTTCTGGAGATTCCTCAGCATCTAGCGTCCAAGTGCTTGGCGCACGGAGTGCGTGGTCATTGATTTCACTATTGTCTTGCTTATGGAAAAGAATTCCTTCAGTCTCATTCTGCGGGAAAATTCTGTGAGATCCTTGTGTAACTCGTGTTCATTCACGTGGTTGTTGGTAGGGCAGAAAGTGAGGCCTCGTTCTAGGATAATTTTTTCGGTTGTCGGTAATGTTTCTGAAATATCTATAACGTTGCTGTTACACGTAACGGGGGAGGCGGATACAACATTCTGTTCGGGAACAGGTGTCATGTTGCTGTTACTCGTACTGTGGGAGCTAGATTCTACATTTTGATTATTCGCGCGAGGAAAAAATTCCAACGTAGCAGATTCTGATGTGTCTGCGGGGGACGTTAGATGATTTAGTGCCACGTCTTCAGGCTTAGCGAGAACAGGAGGTTCAATGGTGCAATGTGTGTCAGGCAAGAGGAGCTGGTGACGTTCAAATTTAACTCTTTGTTTCTTGCACAGCTCCTGTTCCTTACGGTTTCTAAATGCAACAAGATCAATTTTCTCTTGCTGAGTGAGTGGAATGATCTCAATCTGCTCATTTAAAACACTAAGTTGTTTGTCACAGTGCCCTCTGAGAATTTCTAGAAGGGAAAGCGATGCAGGCTTCAAAGTGTCCTGCCATTTAGCTTCTAGTTGAGGTGAGAGAGCTCCAGGGGAACAGATAGCTTTAAGGCGGAGGCCTTTGGGGATTTTCCTGGTTTGGAGCTAGGAGGAATAGGTGTTGAGATGAAATCTGTAGGGTGTTTGTTTGCCGGCGAGTTTTCGAACACTAAGGAAAGCGCGGGATTTGAGGGGCAAGGCGTCCGGTCCGCTTGGTGCAGGTCATTTTCGTTTGTTCCGAGTGGACCTACGGGATGGTTCTTTTTTGTTCGGAGTCTGTTGTTTAGGGGGACTGTTAGGGGTGATGTCCACGTCGATGTCTGTTTGGGCGACCGTTTGCGTTTTAGTGCGTGTTGGTGTCTGTGTGAACATTGATCGTGATGTCAGTGGTGGGTCGGTGTGTTGTTCTCCTACGTGCTGGTCATCTGGTGTTGTGGCTGCATCTACCGTTTGTGTGCTCGCGTCGCATGTGGGGTTCTAGGGGGGACAGGGTGGTTCGCTACTTTTGGGAATGTCAGGTGCGGTCTGCTGCTCGGTGCTGGCCACTGACAGGCCGGTGGTGCCTGTAGAGGAGAGCGTCACCTCAAATGACTTGCTCAGCCTGTACTTGAAGCTATCTGCCATTATCCAAACACCTCGGAAGTTCGGGTGTAAACCTTCTTTAGACAGATGTCCCTGGAGGTCATGATAGATTTCTGTGTGGTAGATGATGTCCAAGTTTTGCTGGGTGAGTTCTAGGTCAAGGAGGGCGTCGTTGAGCTTAACTGTTCGCTCGTAGTGAGCTATGAGTCTGTGTACCTGGGGTGTGAGTTGCTGGTGATTGTTTTCAATTCTGGGAAGCACTGTTGTAAGGGTTATCTTCACGTTGGGTCGTTTGGTCTGAACATCTCGTACGAGAGATTTGATGGCTTCGGAAGTGTTTTCAGCGCTGTTGTACTTTAACCGAAAAGAAGTCCTTGAATCTACCGCAAAGCTCCCCGTAGATTGTACCTGCGCATACCGTTTCTATTCTTCTGTGAACACTGGCCTCACCAGCAGGAATTCTTCGGACTATACGGGCTGTTGTTTAGGAGTTTTTCCTCTCACACACAGTTCCGTAACCTTGCAATTGCACCCCCAAGACGCCCCTCTCGGCCCCGAAATTCCCGGAAACCTCCTTTGAGGTCGCCCGGCACCACCCCAGCCAAGCTTAAACCATTCCCCCTGTTTCCCCCGACCCTCTCGTAGTCTTCCCTTTTTCTCTCTTGCGGGGTCCTGTCACAATAACCACACCTCCGTTTCTCTCCGTGCGGGACCTCCAGTGCTTCAGCGAGATCCGCCACAGCAACCACCTCCATGAACGGCCCGGCCACAGGGGGCCACCGTCGGGTCCAAGCTGGGCTCAACCGCTGACCCTCTGAACACTATCGGGCCACTAAATAAAGTTTTTTCTCTCTCTCTCTCTCTCTCCCACTATTTCGCTCCTTTCAACCGACCGTTGACCCACTATGCTTTCCTCCTTCCGGCCCCGCTCTTAACAACCTCCCCCTCGCTCTCCAACTCAATCTGAATCTATAAAACAGTGTGCCAGAGATGAACCCTGATGCCTTGAAAAAGACAAGTCCTGTTGTCGAAACGTTGGCAGAGGTCTGAGGCCGCTACCTTCTCCAAAGTATTATTTCTGTATGTATGTATGTATGTATGTATGTATGTATGTATGTATGTATGTATGTAGTATGTATGTATGTATGTATGTATGTAAGTATGTATGTATGCATGTATGTCCATATTCAATATGAACTCCATTTCCACCCTTCTCGACCTTGTCTCTTCTATCACTACAGCGAGGCGGAAAGCCACTGAATCGGTGGACAGCACTGTCGATGTAACTCACCCGGACCACCACATGTATCAGCTACTGCGTACTGCGGAGCGACTTACTCACCGGTATCGTACTCAAGGCAAGCCGCATAGCGATCTTATTAAACTGAAGAAACACTATAAGGTCATTCAAGAATATCCAAAGATTTTACAGACTGAGAAATGGCACCATCTTTGCAACCGCCTAGGTGAAGAAAGAGGCCTATCACATCTTGGGCCATTTTTAGAGGCGTAAGCGGTAAGGCAAAAGCAAAGCTTCCCATTGTTGAAGAGTACTGCCTTCAGTCTGACTACTCCGACGTTGAGGAGGTCATTATCACTACCCTTTTTGCTCACGCGACTTCGAATTGGACCTCCCTTCAACCCCTCCCTATAATCGACCTTCAGGAACCCCTTGAAGATCTGGACATTCCTTTTACTATTCGAGAACTTGAGATTGCACTGCTAAGGCAAACCAAAATCGGCCCCCCGTCAAGACTTGGTCACGTGGCAAGACCTTCAAAATCTGCACATACTGGACAACAAATTATTTTTGACATCGTCAACAATTCATGGCCAAGTTTCGGAACACGTCAAGACAACTATCATTCACCCCATTTCAAAGCCTAGAAAAGATGCTCGTAGCCCCGAAAATCTCCGTCCGATTGCCTTAACACCGACCATATGCAAATGAATTGAAAGATTGCTACATAATCGATTGCAACACCATCTTGAAAGAACTGGCTGGTTCCACCCATCAAGAACGGGTTTTCGACCTAATCTCGGGACCCATGATTATCTATGGTTACTGAGGAGAGTCATTAATCGCACTTCCCGAAGACACTTGCCAGATTTTGTACTTGCTCTAGACATGCATAAATCTTTCATAACGTGAACCAAGAAGGAATCCTGAAGGAGGTTGCTCTAGCATTTCCAGGTCGCAAGGCTCAAGCTTGGATTCGAAATTTTCTACAACATAGACCCGTACGACTAAGTTGCCCAGGGCGTGATCCAACTACATACTACCTTGATCGGGGGGTCCCTCAGGGGTCCATCCTCGGGCCTATTCTCTTCAACCTTGCCATGAACAGAGTTGCTCGGCAACTAGAAATCGACTCATCTGCTCGGTTTGCTATGTACGCTGACGACACTGTTGTCTGGACGGAAGCGCAAGGCTATCAAACCAAAGAAGAGATGCAAACTGAAATACAAGCTGCAGTTTTATCTTGATTCAGACGTTATCTACTTTTAATTTTGACATTTCCCCTGCGAAAACATAACTTATTAGCATCGATGGCAGACGAGACACGAATCCGTCTCAGACCATCACTCTCTGCATCAGAGATACTGATATTACGTCTAAAAATCGCACTATAAGTCTCTTGAACAGCCATGAGGATTGCGCGGAACGACGACACGAAGAGGAGACAACAGGACCTCGTCCTGTTGTCTCCTCTTTGTGTCGTCGTTCCGCGCAATCCTCATGGCTGTTCAAGTATCAGACCAACTAGCCCGTCAACAAATCTTGCTGAACTATAAGTCTCCTTGGCTTGAAACTGGAAAGTTGTAACAGCCCCCGCAGTTGGATTCCGCATCTCCGCACAACTTGGCCTGCCACGATGCACCTCGTTACTCGAATATCCAACAAATACGGCAGTGGTCAACAAGCGTCATGCCAACAAGCCTCATGCTAGAGCCCTTAGGCTCTAGCAGAGTCCTCGGCCAGCTGGATGGCCCAGACTTCATCCGCTGGGTCGGAGCTGAGCAATACGGTGTCCCATTGCTCCGCCTTAGTTATTCTGCGCGCGGGTATACCGCCTGGGCAGAACTAACACATATGCCATAGGCTTGGTGGTAAGCAAATAGTAACTTTTCCCGCCCGCATTAAAAATACAAAGAAAATGCCGAGCAAGCGCACATGAGCGCGTCCCTCACGGCAGTCGCCCAGCTGTTAAAAAAACAAGAAAATGCGGAGTGCTGCTGTGTGCGCGCTTCGCCACGACCGCCCAGCGTCGCCTGGGTACTTCTGTCAAGCCAAGCATACCCATTTAGGGAAACTCGCCCAGATTGGCCTAAAAACTCCAGCGTTCGCCGTAATCATGGCAACACTTGGTCGTAACGAGAAAGGCTCCGGCGCTCGCCATAATAATGGCAACACTTGTGGAAAACGAGAAAGACATGTCATGGTGTACACCCCACCAAGGTGATGTCGAATGATTATCACTTCCAAAGGAATGAAGGAAGTTCACACTTATCACCATAATAAGGGAGTAAAGGCAGCGAAGAACAAACGAATTGGCTGCAATCCACGACTTAAGACATAGTTAGGGTCATGAAGGTATCGTATAGCTTCGCTACCTTCAAGTCTTAGGCGTCATACAGCTGTCATACACTTTCTTCTTCGGGGATAATGGTACGCTGCCATTAATTATCTTAGAATGCCTGCCGAATGCACTGCGCCCCATTCTTATCCTTCTAATTATCTCTACCTCATGGTTGGGATCCGGGGTCACAACTTGGCCTGAGTAGATGTATTCGCTTACCACTTCTACTGCCTCGCCACCTATCTCAAATATCTGTGCTGTACCAAGGTTATTGATCATTAGTTGTCTGCATATTAATTTTCAGGCCCTCGGTTCTCCTCGATTTGTCCAGTGCGGTAAGCAGGCTTTGCAATTCGTCCCCCGAGTTACCTAGCAAGGCAACGTCATCAGCAAATTTTAGGTTAGTGAAATATTCTCCATTAACTCTTACTCCCACTTGTTCCCAATCCAATGTTCTGAATACTTCTTGTAAACATGCTGTGAGTAACATTGGACAGATTGTGTCGCCTTGTCTGACGCCCTTCCTTATAAGTATTTTACTGCTCTCCTTATGGAGGATGATGGTAGCTGTGGACCCATTGTCCGGTGCCGGACTATTCCTACCGGAATAAAAATCCGCGTGTTGATGGAATTGCAGGATGAGGCTTGGGGTGCGGCCTGACCCCGGCGACCATCGCCGGTAACGTACTCCCTCACCAGAGCACGATTGGCCACCCTGGCGTAGTAATGGCCATAACCTCCCATGAATACGCCAATTAACCTAGACTTCTTTACACAAATTCAATTGTACAAAGAACGGCTGTGGTAGCATTTCACAGACATTCCAAATGTGTAAGTTTTTCATTTGGGCATGTTTCTTATCCGCCCTGATATATTTCACCTCAACTTCTCATTTCCGCATTTTTGCCCATAAAGCGTGGCATAGCTCAGTCCTCATACTCCACTCCTGACCGTTATTGATTTAGGCGGGGTGGTTACGTAGGTGAATACCAATATCTTTTCTGTGCTGGATGGTCTCCTGTCTGGATCCACTCTGATTTGACGCGTAAGTCGGTTGCTTCAGGGAAATCGTAAAGGATGGTATGGACTGGCTATCCCGAAGAACGAAAATTCCCAGAAATTTCCTCTTTGGTTTTCCAATGAACTCCGAGCTGCACTTAAGCTGAAATATCACGCATATAAAAAATCACGTTACTCTGCCTCTATAGGTGGAACAGCGAGTTTAAAAAACGCTAAAAAAGAGATTAAAGCTCCTACATTGAGTCTGTGGAGATTAGTGCAACGCGTGACCCTTCAAAATTCTGCAACTTCGTTCGTTCCATCTCAAAAAACCTACATTATCGCAATCTTTATTTTGACTCTTCCGCGAATGAGGTAGGTGATGTAGCTAATTTCCTCACGCGTCGCTTTGGTGGGCCCTTCGCGCCTTCCGAGACAACGAGTCATCTCGATTTATCAACAGCGTGCACGCGGGAAGTTCAGTTGGTCTTGATCAAGAGCTTGTATCCGAAAGCCTCCAGCACATGAAACTTTATTTGTCGTCTGGCCGAGATGGTATTCCTGTGGTCTTACTTAAAGCTTTTAAATATACTTTAGTTCCTGCTCTGACACCTATATTTTTTACCTGCTTCAAAACCAACACAATTCCTGCAACAAGGAACATTTCTACAATATATCATATCTTGAAGTCATGCAACAGCGCAGATCCAACGAACTTCTGGCCATTTCAATCCTTTGTGCCGCGTCATAACTTTTGGAGTCCGCGTTTCACACAGTATTGTCTTCGCGCGTGAAAAATGCTCTTTTACCGAATTAGCATTGCTTTATAACTGGGTGGTCAACGACACCTAGTCTTAGTTGCTTTATGACGCATGCATCCAAAGCCATCACCGACCGAGTCCAAATTGATGCAGTTTACTGTGATCTAGGTAAGGCTTTCAGCCATAACACTGTTGCTAAACCCACTGTTACTAAAAAACTGTCGCTCTGTGGCCTCGATGCTCCGAAGGTTGCGTTACTAGGCAGCTATTTTCTTAACAGACGCTGTTATGTTAGTGTAAACGGCAAAGATCTGTCGACTACAGTCCTACTGTTGGCGTACATCAAGGGTCCGTGCAGGGCCCTCCTCTAAGTTTTTTTCACTAACAACGTATCTACCTCTATTAAGAGCTCATTCTTTCTTTGTATGCTAATGATTTGAAGGTTTACCAAGTAATAATTGCCCAGAGGACGTCCTCGATCTTCAACATGACATCTCAGTTTTGACACGCTGGTGTGGTGAGTAGGGATTAATTCTACACCCGTCAAAGACCAAAGTTATCACCTGCAGCCGGAAAGCAAATGCCTTCCAATTCTCTATACTCTTAATAATGCTCGTCCTTTAAAACTTTCGGAGGTTTGATACCTTACAGTTCCCTCAGTTTCACTGGTCATATAAGAGATGGTCGAGCGGCAATCCGCTCCCTGGGGGCGGTGCGCAGGTTCAGCATAGATTGAAGTTCTCCTGTTCTCCTTTGAAACTTTATTCGTCAGTTTGCCTCCCCCAATTACAATACTAATCCGTCGTTTGGAATACCCCCTGCTAGTTTAGGCATCCCTACCTTGAAAGGCTGCAGAAACAAAATCCTGTCAATATATAAACACCGGCTAGGACGCAGTGCTGTTTTTTGTTCTCGTCAACATCAGCTACTTAAGCTTATTCCTTTGAGATATAGGCGCGATCGACATGATCTCCTTTTTCTTTAAAAGCTACTGCACGGAGTCATTTCCTCCCCGCAACATCTGTCCCAGCTTATGCACCGAGTCGCGCGGAAATGTACGCGGTCGCCCTATCCATTTCATACTGGCGCAACTGGTAGTCGTCACTTGCTTGTCCACCGACTGAAAAGCCTGTTCAACTCACTTGGTGACAAATTAGGTGTTTTCAATGGCTCCCCGAGACCGTTTCGTGCAGTGCTGAGTATTACTGTTTGTAGCGAACGGTATATGTTCTTAGTCCATACACATGGTCTCGTTATGCCAGCTACCTTTTCTGTCTCGTTCCCTTACATACTACTGCACTTGAAAGAATTTCTTGTCTGATAAGCTTTTATCCTTAGTTCTCTTTCTTTTTTGTTCGCGTGTTCATTTATTGAGTAGATTATATGTATCAAACTATTTTCTCTATAGACTGTCATATCATTGTTATTTCCATTCTTTGTGCGTGTATTAGTGTAGCGTACTGTTAGTGATCCGTGTTGTATGTCTTATGTCATTGTACCTGTTCTTATATTCTTTAGTTTAACAGCACTAACACGCCAGCGTCTTTTCTTGGCACTAATATTGATTGATTGATTGATTGGTTGATTAATTGATTGATTGATTGATTTGTTGTTGATTGATTGATTGATTGATTGATGGTTGATTTTTGATTGATTGCTTGATTGGTTCTTGATTGCTTGATTGATTGGTTGATTGATTGCTTGATTGATTGATTGATTGATTGATTGATTGCTTGATTGATTGATGATGATTGATTGATTGATTGCTTCTTGATTGATTGTTGATTGATTGATTGCTTGATGCTGACTGACTGATTGATTGATGATGATTGATTGATTGATTGATTGATTGATTGATTGATTGATTTGATTGATTGATGATTGATTGATTGATTGATTGATTGATTGATTGATTGATTGATTGATTGATTGATTGATTGATTGTATTATTCCACTAACAGTTTATTTGAAGTCGAACGATCCGTTAACAATTTCGAGGTATGCGGAGCTTTTAGTTTTGCAACATGTCAGGAATTTGTAGCCAGGTCGCTGAAACAAAAGCTAGAGCTTGTAGCAAAAGCGCAGCTACACAATTGGGCTCATCGGTAACGTCGATGGTGACGAACACGTGTCACTCCCACAGGTGTTTGACACGTTTTGTAGAAAACCACAGTGACCACGGAGATTTTAAATTTACATTTCACGACCACGTTCGCCGCGTATGGTGATCTAAGCACCCGCAAGGATACCTTATCAGCTGCTTGTTGAAAACCTCGTGTTGTATTCTCTCTGTCAAAATTTCGTCATACACATGGTTCACGAGAAAAAAACGTTTTCATGTGAAGGCGGGCAACTACGTAGCACATACGAGAGGTTAGTACATCTCAAGAAAAATTTTCGATCCAATATTTTAAGAGATTTGCGTTCGAGTTAACGAGGAATTTACTGTATAATTATTTTAACATTTTGATGGAACAATGTGATTATGGCCAACGAGCGTCACATCAACATTAGCCGGGAAATCTCCTGTTGTAATATTACCCTGCAATATTATGGGGCTACTTCTGAAAGATTGCTGTAACTGATCGCAATCGTGCGCGTAAAAGGATGCCGAGGAGAAGTGCAGAAATAGCTGCCCTCCGCACGCAAGTTAGAAACGAACTAAAAAGTGCAAAGGCGACGTTTTTTCAACAACATTACATGCAAACATTACAACAGCGGATTACATGCAAAACTCACCTCAAAAATTCTGGACGTACTTATCGGATTCTAAGCGCGACATTAATGAAATCAAGGTGAACGGAAGCGTCTGTAGTAGGCCAGATTTCCTCGCTCACGCTTTTAACAGTATGTTTAATTTGGCATTTACACCTAGCAGTAATAGGCGCCCCCCAAGAAACGGCTGATGCTTTGTCGGTGTGGGGAGATACTAATGATATCGACATTCCCCGAGATGGCATTGTAGCGTTGTTGCTGAAACTGGATACCAAAAAATCTTGCTGTCCCGATGAAATACCCAATCAGTCCTTGAAGCGCTATTGCGAATGGATATCAGATTTTTTGTTGAAAATTTTTGTGGTGTCATTGCGTACTGGAGGTGTACCAGAAGACTGGCTCCTTGCTCGCATTGTACCTGTTTTCAAGGTGGGCAATAAGTTATTGCCGGAAAATTATAGACCAATTTTCATTTCATGCGCAGCGTGTAAAATGTTAGAACAAAGTTATTGCCAGAAAATTATAGACCAATTTTCATTTCATGCGCAGCGTGTAAAATGTTAGAACATGTAATATTCAAACATCTACTTGAATACATTTAAAATAACAACTTATTCTACGGAAAACAGCATGGTTGTTTGCCGACGTTTGTCGACAGTAATGGAGCTTTTTGAAGTGTCCCAAGGAGCGAATCGATTTAATAGCCATTGATTTTTCAAGGGCTTTTGATCGGGTGTGCCACCCTAAA
Organism: Haemaphysalis longicornis; assembly: GCA_013339765.2. Taxonomy (NCBI): domain Eukaryota; kingdom Metazoa; phylum Arthropoda; class Arachnida; order Ixodida; family Ixodidae; genus Haemaphysalis; species Haemaphysalis longicornis. The sequence goes on along the minus strand of JABSTR010003327.1, from coordinate 6,907 downwards.
CTTATTGAGAAATTATATAAGCCACCCTAAACTTATTGAGAAATTATATAAACTTGGAGTTAACAAGCAAATCGTGAAATGGATTCATGCGTACCTTACGAATAGAAAACAGTATGTCCAAATAACTGCCGAACGATCATCCTTTTTGCCGGTTTTGTCGGGCGTGCCGCAAGGATCGGTTTTAGAACCAATTTTGTTTCTTTTATATTTTATTGACATTTATAATGACATGGATTCTAACATTGAACTACGTCTATTTGGCGATGATTGCCTCATTCATTGTCGCAGCAAGAATGTTCAAGATCAGTGCTGTAAACGAAAGCCCTCAAAACATTTACGACTGGTGTATTACATAGGACGTGAAAATTAATTTTGAGAAATCGGCTTACATGACTGTATCTAGCAAGAAACCCCGTTGCATTTTACTTACACAATAAATAATATTCCATTTTAGCATGCCAGTAAACTTAAGTATCTCTGGGTCACAAAAAAGAACAATTTAAACTGGAACGAGCACATTGATAACATCTGCGGATCTGCTCAACGCAAACTCGGTCTGTTAAGGCGAAAGTTAAAAGATGCTACACCCGAGGTCAAGCTCAAGGCGTACCAATCAATTATACGGCCTACACTGGAGTACGCTAGTATTGTGTGGGATCCGCACCAAGTGGGTTTGACATACAAATTGGAACGGATTCAAAGGCTAGCTGCAAGGTTTATCTTCGGTGCGTACCGAAGAACGCAGTCTGTATCTGCATTATTATCTCGTGCCGGTTTGCCTGAACTCTCAGCGCTCAGAAAAATAGCTAGGCTGAAATTCTTGTATCAACTATATATTAATAAATTCAACTTGGATTCCAGGCTGCACTTGTACCCCCATGGCGAGTGTCGCCACGAGTAGGTCACTCTCATGTTGTGATGCCGTATGTGCCATGCTTTGATGTCTTCGGATTTTCTTTTCTTGTAAAAAGTATAGTCGAGTGGAAGAACCTTGATGCAGATGTATTTATTGACAGACCCACAACTGAATCGTGTGAGCGTAAGATGTCATTGTGTGTTCTCTGAATGCAGTGTTAGTCTTTCACGGAACTGGGGTTACATGTTTGTGGAAAATTATTTTCCTCCCACCCCTGTAACAGCCCGCAAGGGCTAACAGCATTGGAAATAAATAAATAAATAAAAAAATAAATAAATAATATAAAATTTGTTTAGGAGGAGGCATGACCTCTTTGGACTTTTGCAGCGAGTGTGTGCTATACGTGTGTACTGTAGGTTCCTTGTGGCGGCTGAAAGTGATTTATGAGAAAGCAAAGGACGTTCAGTCATGTACTGCACTAAAAAGTAGAGAAAGCGACCTCACCACTCTCGTAAAGTTTTTTTTACCTACCCAAATTTTATGCGAGCTAACCATTCGGATTTTTCTGACTTTGTGGTTCTAGAGCATTGCGTTTTCTTTCGGCGTCTAAATAGTTTTTAACAGATGTCGGACCTGGCTTTTGCAACTGAATCTGTAATCAAAGCTTCTACGACTCATTTTAAATTACACATGTTTATCAATTCCAAGCATCATAATTAAGGCAATGTGCTTATGGAAGGGTAATCTTACCGACTGCGTTACACCTGAAATGTACTTGCAAGCGGAATTTATGTGGGACACAATCAACATCGGAACTTAAATTATAGAAAAGAAAGTATTTACCCCGTCATAGGAACAAAAAACCGTAATGATAGTAATGTGCCATTAACTAGACATACAGAAAGGAAAGAAGGCGATTAAACAGCTGTTAGATTTGCAGAAAGGACGTGTGTTCCTGCTTAAAGACCCAATCGTATTGTGCCTCATGTGTTGGACAACTCCAGCCAGTTTATTCGTTCTTTTTGCTTTGGCGCCAACGTTTGTATAATCGTGCCAAGGCCTGCGAGGGCTGAGCCCTTTCTTTTTGTGCAAAAGGCTCAAACTTTCTTGTCCCCGCTTTCTTCCGGAGGTCCTCGTGATAACACGGAAAGCTGCACGTTATTGCGATATGTTAACCTACTTTTGAAAGCAGGTTCGACACTTATTTTCAAATGCTGTTTTTTTCAGCCTCTACGTTGAAGAAAGAATGCACGCCGTACATTTTATGCGTTTTAAGCTCGGGCCTGGAATGGCTGTTTCTGAAAACACTTTATATTTGCGATATTGCTTGTGTAAAGTGACTAAAAAGACAACGCTATGGTTAAACGATGGCATGGTCTAATGCAAAATATTTCGGTACCTGTACAGGCACAAAGTTAACATGAAAATTCCTGCTCATACAAGATAACTTTTTCGACCTAGATACGTGTGTATACATTTTTCTCAATCCTTAAGGTACTTTTTTGGCATATATTCGTACAAGCCTACACATCTATACGTAAGAAGGTCAGTAAGGTTGCCGGGCTCTTAGCTCAGTTAAGCGGTGTCGTTGGCAACGATTCTGCAAGCTCATGCCACGATGTCGTTCTGGTGCCATGTCCCTGAAAATAATGGCACGCTGATTTTGGAATTGCTTCTAGTGGGCAACGACAACGGCGGAGATAGGGTTCCATCGGTTTTAAAATTTTGGCCACCTTCATTCGTATAGAAATTTGAAACCGGGGGAAAATACAGCGTATTTTAAAATTGAGCGTGTTTACTTTTTTGAAAAACTGAAAATGAACATACTCACTCGCAATCAATAACCCGGCAGAGTAACTATCGCATGTTGCGCAAGGCATGGATGTTACGGGACCATGCATCATCAAGAAACATCATCATCATCTGTGGTAGCATACAAATGACTAATTTACTGTCCTCAATAAATATTGTCATGGTGCTGTGTTCTCTTCCGGGGCTGTCAAAGAGGGCGCCTTGGTTACGTGAACAAGATGAACGTAGAGAATGACATATACTCGTGCGTGTGCACAGAGTGCAGCACCCTCATGTAGCATGCTTTGTGTCGCCTTGGCCCTGTCGCAGCCTAGCGTATTCGGTGGATTCTGCAACGTCAGTAGCACAACCCTATCCCGCACTGTCCAATTGTCTCGGCCCGGACGCAGTTGTCGGAGAAACCTGCCGTGACTAGCCGTCGACACCCCCACCCTCATTTGATGTTCCCGCCCCATGGCCATGGCCCATGAGCACCCGAATGAGACCAATTCAGGCAAAATGCTCTGAGGGCAGCCGACAATGTCGTGTCCACTACCCTGCAATCCGACGTGGTTCGAAGCTTTTCGACGCTTTATGATAATCTTTCTGATATTTTATCCTCCCGAACTGGCTGCCTCCAATGCAGAACTCTATGAGCTGCTTACCCCCCGTGACCTCTAGAACAGCTAAAACGGAAGTCTGCCGCAGGCGATGAACTGATTACATATGCACTGTTACGAAACTTGTCCGACATAGATAAGGACCAGAGATGTACGGCTATATCCCCGAATTTCTGCGTCGCGGTACGGACAACTTCTGTCTCTCTGATTCGGTACCCGAACATTTTCCTCTGACGTGTGGTACTCCACAGAGTGTTATTCTCTCACCTAGTCTTTTTAATGTCGGAATAGCTTTCCTATGTCGTACTTTAGTATCTATCCGGAACATCGAACATGCAGTCTAAACAGACGACCTTTCTCTTTGTTGCATATATCTGGGTCTCCCGGGTCAGTGTAGGACACCTTCCATCCAAGTATCGAATCCGTCACTAGATATCTTGATGGAGCATGCAAATCTCCCGCTCTATAAAATTCCTTATTGCTGACCTTTGCGAAAACTCGCTATCAATGCCAGCACAACCACATCAATCTCACAAAGGTGGGTCATGGCATCCCTCACGTGTCATCCTTCCGAGTCCTCGTACAACATATACGTGAGTCATTTATCAGGCAAATATGCCTATGACAGTTAAACTTTGCAATCACTTTAGGCATGTAGCGCGCCACATGGTCAATAAGAACGCTGGGCTACTCTAGGATCTATTCAGACAGCTGGAACACGCCTTAGCTCTCAGCTAAATTCGTCATACGGTTTTATACCGTGCGCAGACTTCTGCAAAGATATCAGATTCAGGTTGGGCTTCATATATACTTTAAGACCACCCTTAATGTTCTCTTGCCACTTGAAGATCTCATACATCTAAAAAAATTAGTGCCCTTCCACTCTGTGAAGAAGGATGACGTGCAAAGCTGGATGCAGTTCACAGAGTGCACGAAACAAAACACGTTTATCGTGATTCGCGATTCGCGATGGAGGATATTTTATAGCCAATTAGCTGAATGAATCTCTGACGGATCCAAGCTTTGTTCTTGCCAAAAAACATGGAACTGCCTGTCTCCCTACCGCGTCGCTAGCATCTCACTGTTTGTGTAAGGCCGGGTTCAGACTGTTGCCGCAACTGTCGTAATAACTTCATAGCATGACACGTTATTTCATGTCTCAGTCAACCGAACGGCATGACATGGCGTTTTTTACGTGCATAGATCATGATACGGGTTTTGCGTCTGTAATCTGAACATAGCCTAACACACAAAACCAATCCGCTCTACCACTAAGGACTCCGGACAGGTCCTATTGGGCGTTTAACGTCCGCTTTTAAAACTCGCACCAGCACAACAGACATGCCATCCATAAATATAGGCATGAAGCCTATAGCTGCGCGTGCACGCCTCCCCCATCCCTCCCACTACTCTCCACCAGAAACCTGCGCACGCATAAACCAGCAGCCGGTCATATGCGCAAGCTTAGTAGTGATGGGCGCCGTCGAAAATATTCCCTGAAAGCCCTCTAAAGAAGTGATGTTGGCTCACGCCGGCGTTCCAGGGATTCGCCGCTACTCTACGAGCTGAACATGAGGCGGTAGCGGCGGTGCCAGCAGCTTTCCGTTGTTTTTGCACCCATTCGCGCTTGTGTTCGGACCAACGCTTCTATTCTTGCTGTTCTTCCTCCAAACGAACGGCATGCATCCGTCCCATAACGATTTAAAATCTGGAAGCACTTGAGCTCTATTCTCGCGTACGAACATGTGGCTGTCCGTTGTCATTCCCCTCGTATGCATCTTACTGTGTGTGTAAGATGTCTGTGTAACACATCAACCCACATCCGGACCACTCGATATAGGATGACAGCCGACTAACCGAATTGAGCCATGTCATTTTGACTGTAGGGTTTAACGCGCCGACGCAACGCAGGCGATGAGGCGCGCCGTAGTGGAGGGCTCCGGATTAATTTTGACCACCTGGGATGTTAACGTGCGCCGAAATCTCGTACACACGGGCGTTTTTGCTTTTCGCCTCCATCAGAAAAGGGCCGCCGCGGCCGGGAATCGAACCCGCGACCTCGTGCTCAGAGCCATGTCATTTTGACATCTAAATACCAGCACAACCGGTGTTTCATCCGTAGCGCCATGAAGCCTAGCTGTGCTTGCCCGCCCCACTTTTTCTACCCGCAAACCGTCCACCCAAAAACCGGCAACGTGTGATGGCGCAAACTTAGGCTTAAATACACCGGCGAAAAGGTCCCTCGGGAGGCCTTCCAAGCTGAAACAAAATATGTGCTCAAGCCGGCGTTTCAACTGGGGAAGTTTCTCTTCTTCCGGGAAGGATTCGCAGCTACTTGGCCAAGTCAACTTGAGTGGAAACGGTGACGGCGGGTTTCGCTCGTTTTAGGGGGCAGCCCTTTGGCAGCCGTTACCTGGGCTTCGTGGGAGCGGCGTCTGTTTGTCCGCGTAACCGAGTGAGCAAAGAAACAAAACAAAGAGGAGCGTGTAGAGAAGGGTGAAGTGGAGTACGACACATGCGGCTACGGCGTCATCTCTCTCACTGCCTTGCCGTAACACGTTTCATGTGTCGCCGCCAAGGAGCGCCCTCCCCCTGACACTTTCCCCATACGCTGTTTCATTCTCCGCTAATCCAAACTACGTGACACTTCCGCGGGAGTTTCAAACACGATTTGCAACCTCCTGGCCGGCGGTGGCGGTGCACTACGAGGTAGCAGCAGAGCAGCCCACGCCGCCGTACGTTCGCTGATCACGCGAACAATTCCTGAGAGGCAGCAGAAATGCGTCGTGACCGAGAAGACTGCAGCTCCCGCTGAACACAAATTTCCTGTCAGGGAGAGTAGTAATCGCCATTGGATTTTTTACGCCCATCCATGCTTCTGTTTATTTTTTGCTATCATCCGATAACCGCACTACCGCCGTTAGCTGCCAACTGCGCAACTGCTAAAGGGCATCAGTGGAGGCGAGAGGGAGAGAGAGAGAGAGAAGCAACATCTTTTTGGCCTGCGTTCAAGCCCCCGTTGTAGGGGCAAACCTACTGCCTATTACCCTCGCACCCCCCTCGCGGGAGATGGAGGCGTCGGTTTCGCCGCTGGCTTTCGATGGCCGCGATCGCGAGCTGGCAGCCATCTTCTGTAAGAGGGAAAATATTTGCGATAGAGGTGTCAGCGGGGGTGAGAAGGGGCCCCGGGGCGGCGCCGAGTAAATCGATGACACCGGAATGAAACCGGAAAGGGGGGGGGGGGGTTAGACATATGCCGCTTTGCAGTAAAACGGGCAACTGGCGCGTCTATCTGGCCCAAAATAAGTATACCAAATACTTCACAGAGTTTCTCTCAAACCTATTGACCCCAATATCATTACTTCCCTCCCCTATCAGCGCTCTTTGAAAACCTTAAATTTATTCTCATTGCAAGATACGTTGCACCTGATGCCAATTCAGGGGAGACGTTCTGCTCACGTTACGAATTATGCGCACTTCATTGATTCTGCGACCGTTCACACGGATGTTTCACAGACCCACGCCGTAACAGCACCATATTGCACAGCAACTGGCAGTGATGGAGTCACGCACTCTTGGTACTTTCAACTAATCAACTTCACACAGTGGCTCTAGAGACCCTACCAATATTCACGAGTGG